>OZ023264.1:160316654-160619154 GCA_964006375.1 Tillus elongatus | reverse complement strand
ATTTCATTCGATTCATAGAATCGTAATTAGTGCAGATTACTTCACTGTATTCTGCACAATGCTGGATAAACATATTTTGCTTGCGTTTGGTATATTAGATTAAATTTGCATGCTGATTTTCACTGCAAATTCTGACATTGAAAAATTGTTACATGTTGACATTAAGCTCTCTGAACCTAACAAGATTTTTTAGGGGATTGTGTATTTTTACAGTTGTGTTATAATACTGATAAATAATTGTTAGTTTATTAGTTGGTAGTACAAGGGATTGCTACTTTTTTTTTTCCCTAAGGGCTCGTCCGGATTGCTACATTGCTAAAATGAGGCTAAATAGAAAACTCTTTACCAGTGCTTACTAATGTTGGCAATAATATTTTTTTTTTCAATTTAATAATGAATTTTTTGACAAACCCACGGCACAGCAATGGGTAGCCTCCTTTCTTCGTTCATTGCAGACCTTTTCATGAGTAGATTTGAAACAAACCTAGCAAACAAAAATGACTACCTAGCGAATGGTTTCGCCAAATTAAGCGGTAAGTTTATAACGGAAATATTACTTAACCCCACGTTGTGGAGACAGTATAACACAAAATATATATTGAACACTAAAATAATATAATATAACATAAATTATCTCAGGGCATGGGTTTAGGCAGTTGGTAGGTTTCAAGATGTACAAATGAAAGTCAGGTGTTATGAGTAAAATCAGTTTATTTAAAGAGTTATTTAATTTATACAATGCAGCACTTGAATCAAGCAAATTTGATAAAAGAAAAATATGAATTGATTACTTTGACAGGGCATATAGCACTGTAAAAATGAGTTGTGGGAGCATACTCTACTTAGAAAGAACACCACAGATAAATAATGTACTTGTATCCTCCTACTATGTCGAAAATCATAACTATTGGACAATTGATAGTCCCTTTATTAATCTTATTTTTAAAGGGGTAGACATCCAATCCAATTCAAAGCAGGTGGTAGTGGAATTTTCCTTTACGTGATAGTAAAGGTTTTTCAACGCCCGAGGAGGTGCCACCCCATGCATCAAGGGGCCGGTGAAGTCCCAACGGAGGTTTCCGGTTCCGGTGTATGAGTCGGTTTCCCTTATAAGCAAAAATGATGATGGCTCCTCCTTGTACAAAATATTCCGGAGGCAAAATACCCCTCCATTCGGATTTCGGGAGAGGGGTTTACAGGGGGCGCCAACATCAAGATTTAACATATCCTTTTCGAATATATGTGACGTAAATTCTAAACTGAACTCTGTCCACCATTTCCTCCAGGCTAATAGGCCCCAACTCCCCTTCCTCACCGAAACCCAAATCAGTGCCAAAACAGCCACTAATCACCTCAATTTCCCGGGGTATGAGCTCCTCACTTCCTTTAGATTGCATGGAGGCGTGTGCGCATACGTCCGTAGCAATCTACCCTGCACCAGACTCCCCAATTTAGAAGCTGGACGAAAAGACATACTATGGATAAAACTCTCTCTCAGGGCTGCAACTAAATTCATCTGTTGCATTTACCGGTTACCTTCTGACAACAACTTTGTCCAGCTCTTTGACTACCTTTCTAAAAGAACGACTATCTGATTTCTGAATATCCTTCCTCCGAGGTCACTATTCTTGATGACTTCAATGTCCATAATAAGGAATTGCTAGGATCTTCAAAAACCGATCCACAAGGGAGAGCAGCGGAGTCCTTTGCAGTCAGCAATTCTTTAGCCAATATGGTTCAGCGACCTATTTACTTTCCTCGTATCCCAACACACAGCTCAAATCCCTTGGATCTCCTTCTTACTACACAACCTGAATGCTATAAGATATCAGTCACCGCCCCCCTTGGTCGCTCAGACCACGGTATGGTGACTGCTTCCTGCGCAATGCAACCCGAGGTCACACAGTCATCACACCCACGTATCGTTTGGCACTACAACTCCGCGAACTGGGACGAAATGCGGGATTAGTTTTCCTCATTTCCATGGGCGCCTGTCTGCTTCTCTCATCCTGACCCCTCTGATATCTCACAAAACGTCACCGAAATTATCCAAGCTGGCATGGAATTATTTATCCCACGTACACAGAAAACCTCTTCAGCCACTCAAAAACCCTGGTTCTCTAAATCCTGTGACAAGGCCAGAATTGAAAAGGTCAAAGCTCACAAAACGCTTCTACACAATCCCAGTCAAGAAAATCGTCAAGCATTTAACGACCCAGGAAACCGCTATGCCCGCATTCTTTCTGAGGCAAAAATCTCGTTTAATAACCACATCAAAACAAAGTCCTCTTAAGCTCCAACGGCGGCAAACCCTTCTGGACTCTTGCTAAATCTATTGGGAATAATTTCTGCAAAAGCACGTTCCCACCTCTTGTCTCAGGGGATGAAATTGTTTCTACCGCCCTGGGCAAGGCTGAACTTTTTGCTTCGTTGTTCGCCAGCAATTCTACTATCAACCCACCTCCTAATGTTCAACCACCAACAGTCCCCAATGTCGCGCATAAAATGACGGATATCATTTTCAAAACTAAAAAGGTACGAAAGATGCTCTCTTCTCTTAATACCAGGAAAGCCTCTGGCCTTGGCGAGATCCCAGAAATTGTTCTCAAAAAATGCGCACCAGAGCTTGCTCCTGTCCTGACTCGTCTGTTTTAGATATCTTATAATAAAGGCATATTTCCTAGTAACTGGAAAACCGCTCGAGTACAACTTATCACCAATAAAGGATCCAAAGCGCTTCCTAGCAACTACAGGCCTATTTCTCTCCTTTCAGTCGTCTCTAAAGTGATGGAAAATGTATATAAACACCGAATTACTAAAATTTCTTGAAAAACACAGTCTAATCCACGACAGGCGGTATGGATTCCGTCAGCGCAGATCGACTGCCGACCTCCTTTCCTTTGTCACCCATTCTTGGAACAAGTCAATGGAACAACACGGTGAATCCCAGATTGCTGCTCTAGATATATCCAAAGCATTCGACCAGGTCTGGCACGCAGCGCTGCTTAATAAAGTTCCGGCCTATGGCCTACCACCAAAACTCTGTATGTAGACAGCAAATTTCCTGTCCAACAGGAGCATATCTGTTGTTGTAGATGGCCATTCCTCTAAACTGTGTCCAATTAATGCAGGAGTTCCTCAAGGTTCAGTTTTAGCCCCTACTTTGTTTCTTCTCCACATCAATGATCTCCTCTCTAGCACATCCAACCCATTTCACAGATACGCGGACGACAGCACCCCCCATTCAAATATACAATATTCTAAGCCTGTCTCTTTAGCCCAATTAGATGAGGATCGCAGACTCATGGAGTGTTCTGTCTCCGTGGATCTTCAAAAAATATTAGACTGGGGAAGTAGAAATCTTGTACAATTCAACCCCACCAAAACTAAGTCTTGCTTTCTTTCTCATTCTTTCTCACAAGAGATACACCAGCCCTAGACCCATCACAATGAAGAACCAAGTTATTCAAAAAATGAGTCCTTTTCTCTTGTTGGCATTTCTGTGGATCGAAATCTTAATTGGCACCAACATGTCACAGAAGCGGCTGCTAAGAAATTAGGTTTCCTCTTCCGGGCTCGCAAATACTTTTCACCAGCTAATCTCTATACCTTATATACTTCACAAATAAGGCCAAACCTAGAATACTGCTCCCACATATGGGGTGCCGCTGCCGCTTCTATACTCGCTATCCTGGACCCTACCCTCACCCAAAGGCTGCCACCCCTTGCCCACCGACGTGCCGTTGGTGACCTCTCTCTCTTTTATAGATATCTGCACGGGCACTGCTCAGAGGAGCTTTCCTCCATAATTCCCCCACCTGCTGCCCCCAACAGATCTACCAGGGGAACAGAGCGAATGCACCCTTTTACTGCCAGGTCACCAGACTTAGAACATCTTGTTATGCCCGCTCTTTTGTCCCGAGGACTTCCAAGTTGTGGAATTTTTTCCCGGCACATGTTTCTCCTTCTCCTCCGAACCCCCAAATCTTTAAGTCCAGAATTAACAAGCTGCCTCTTTCCTCCTTGTCAACACCCACGGTACGATAGTATTTAGGCTGTAAGCCCTCGTGGTGTGTTGTTGAAATTAAAAAAAAAAACTTAACTTCCAGCTTTAGATTGCTGCCTCCGGAGTGGTGATTATAGGGCTGCATCTATACAGGTGTACAAGATATTATCATTGAAGGGGCTCCTCCCAAGCGTTTTTATTTATTTAGAGAGGTGTTGTTGCAGGCCGCTTCCTGGCGGTTTCATTTATTTAGAGATGTGTTGTTGCAGGCCGCTTCCTAACGGCTACATTTATTTAGACAGGTGTTGCTGCAGGCCGCTTCCTAACGGTGTTGTTTTATTTAGAGAGGTAATCACAGGGATGCTCCCAAGCGGTGTTGTTGAAGGCCGCTCCTAACGGGGTGCCATTTAGGCATGCTGTTTTCCGACTCAAATTTAGCTCACTACTGTGAGTTAAATTTCGGTTGACTCACACCACAGTTTTCCAAAAAAAAAAACAGCGTGTATGAATTTTCTGGTTCATAGATTAATACAGTTTCCCTTAAATAAAAAAAGATACAACAGAGAACTTGAATATATTTAAAATGTATAATGGTTACTTTGTCTGCTTAGTGGAGAAACTAGTCAATAAACATAAAACAAAGAAAATTTTTGTGGAATCTAAACCCATTCAGAAAAGATAAACCAGAAAAACCGTTGTATATTTACCATTTGAACCGCGAATTACGAGAGGTTTTAATACAATTGTTAAGAAAGCGGATTTACAGCTAACATTTTCTAGAAAAAAATACATAAAAAAATTACTAGGTACCCCAAAGGACAAAGATAAAAACCACAGAAGTGTCGGGAATCTACGTAAAGATTGCGAACTTAAATATGGTAGGTAAACCAAAAGAACTATTGAAACTAGATTTAAAGAACATTTAGCGCAACTGAGATATGGCACTATTGCTAAGCCATATATTGCTTAGCAAATTTGAGATAATAATCATCATGTAAATAAAGAGAATCTAACGTTAATCAAAAATGTCAAGCAGTCGCATCAACTAGATGCCTACGAAAGTATATGTATCGTTATAAATTTGAACAAAAATGTATCGATGTACAGAGTAGGTTCGGTTCTATGTGGTCTATTGTTCTAACTGTTATCTTAATAACCAGCGTGTCCTTCTCAGAAGGAAGATTTGCCGTTTTAATTACAGGGATTTAAGATTCGACAGTGGGGGTCTGTCTGTATACCTTCCTAGAGGACGCTGTTCGCAACAGCTTGACAACTAACATATAGTAGTTCTAGTCTTTATTCATTTAGTTTATTCATCCCTCTGATGACGCTAACTTCGTTAGCGAAACGATAGTCAGGTCATAAAACTGTATTGTAGTTAATTGGGTTGTCCAAATTGTACCGAAGTTATCGGTGTATACACATTTATGTATGTATGTATGTATATATATATATATATATATATATATATATATATATATATATATATATATATATATATATATATATATATATATATATATATATATAAGGCCTAGGGTTGAACACACTGAGACCTCACAGACGATCTCCGGAGAAATTTGGGGAGTAGGCATATTGAGGCCCCGTAATCGAGCTACAACAACCCAACATACCTTTGTCCCCCGCTCTAAGGAGTAGGCAGATTGAGGCCTTAAAGTGTCATTACATATTTCCTTTACCTCTTGAAACCAACCCACCGCTCTAAGGAGTAGGCAGCTTAAGGCCTTAGGGTGTCCTTACATATATCCTTTACCTCTTGGAACCAACCCAACCCACCATTGTCCACCGCTCTAAGGAGTAGGCAGATTGAGGCCTTAGAGTGTCCTTACATATTTCCTTTACCTCTTGAAAATGGCTCCAAAACAGGAGCCAAAACGTCGAGTTTTCATAAATTCTGGACGCGGTTCAACCCGAGAACCAAGTATGTCACACACATATATATATATATATATATATATATATATATATATATATATATATATATATATATATATATATATATATATATATACATATATGTATGTATGTATGTATGTATATATAAATTCGTTGGAAGACATCTCCAAAAACGTTAATACAGAAAATAGTGAGTAATTGGAAATTCAGAGATTCACAAGACTGTTCACTTGGAAAAACTCTGTATTATTTTAACTAGCCCAGCTTTCGCCGTTTCTTGACCACTTCATCAGGACTACGATAATAAAAACAAAATTATCAGCACCCATAAACTATCCAAAAAGGTTAGATCGTTAAAATTGTCAAATAATCGAAACTCTATTAACGACTTGTAAACCGGCAGACATCTCAGAGATCGTATTCGGGCACATACTAGTGACACTGCTTATGAAATTCACATTTCAATTTTATGAAGGTACAGAGTGTCCTGAGAGCGAATAACTGTACATTTGTAATTTTATGATATATTTTCCTTGATACGTGTATACGTGTGTTTCATTGGGTACTACTTTTACTACTAGGTATAACTACAGTTATAAAAATACGACTAGAATCTATTGTTTGAGGTGAGCACCTCCAAAATTGCGACATACAGACCAGTAAGTGACTAAAATATTTAATTTCTTGCAACGAGTGGTTAAAAAGTCGTTAGGTTTGGACAGGAAAAACATGATGTTAAATAATTTCCACTGGTTTAAATAATAAATTATCTACTCTGCATTTAGCACATGACTAAGACATAGCAGAATATTATAAATATATTGTTCCTAAACGTCAAAATCTTTGGAGTTGACATCTTTGGGTGATTAATAAAAAGGCCTTTTCTTTCCAAACAAATATTTTATTCCTCGTCCCTAAGCGTCTCGACCCTTTTTAACAGGTCATCCTCAGGGAATCTAGAATTTACAAAAGGCTTGTCAGAAAAACTGAGTTTTCCGGTAGGCTACTTCTGCGAACAACACAGGAATATAAGATAAAATGAGGTAACAACAGCTAACCCCAACACTAAGTCAAAAAGTTAAAATGTCAAGCTATAAAGCTATAAAAGATTACAGGTATACAGTCATAAACTACTACATGCAATAAAATAAAAACAACTACAAGTCAAATTGAACTACAAGAAAAGCTAATTTGTCTTGAGATTTTTTAAAATTACAATAAGTCTAATTCTAAAACTCATAAAAGCTTAAAAATTCTCCAAAATTTAAGTTCAAGCTGAAGACAACAACAGGAGCGAAAGCAAATAGTACAAACACCAGCAAGCTATGCAGCTGAGAAGAAACTTTCAGAGAACATCAAACTCGTCAAATGAATGGGAATTGAAACAGAAGCGAATTTTTTACTGTTTTATGAAACATGAAAACGCCAAGATGGCGAACTTACTTACTTGTTTTGTTAAACAGGACTAAAAACTATACAGTCGAATGTCCAAGGAACGTGCTTCATCTGTTGTTATAGGATTGATCCATTGGCATCATAAGTGCTAGCAACTCGGAAGGTAGCAACTTTTGTTGAAATTATCCATTGGCATCATAAGTGCTAGCAACTCGGAAGGTAGCAACTTTTGTTGAAATTAAGAATGAATTTTTGTTTTAAATGCAAAAGTTGAGATCTAACGTGCGTCTCACGTGACAACGAACACGAACTGACAAAACATCTAGGCGCAAGATCGGTTCTTAAACTGAAAACCGAAATGACAAGTGACAGCTGACAGAAGTGACGTACCGACCAGGAAATGTCAAGACGATAAAAACGAAGGACAGGTCCGGAGTGGACCAGAATGACCAGACGTAAGATCGGTCTCAAAACCGAGAACGAAAAAACGACAACTGATAACTGACAGACGCGACAAATCGACTCGAAAATATACCGGCATGAAAATCAAAATGGCAGGTCTGGAAACCACGGAGTAGACCATCTCACAGAGTTATCTCATGGTCCCAACCCACACACCATGCATGCAGACCATGAGATCCTTCCACCGCTCTCATAAACTCCAAAATTCTTTTCAAAAATCCGTGTTAAAGAACAATTTAATATATGTAAAAGCCAATTGTTCTTTTGTATCCTCAACGTAATTAAAATTAGAGAGTACATGTGTCTCTTAAGCAGTGTCAGTTGTTTTATAAATAAATTTGAGTCTGATTGTAAAAAAGTTTACGAAACAACCAGATCAGTAATTCTTAGCAAATTTAACTATGTGGTTTAAAATAATACAGGATTCCAAATTAGAAAAAAAAATTTCGAAAGTTTTTGTAGAGAACTTTGAAGATGATGTAGATGTACCTGAATTAGAATCAAACATTTCTAAGCATAACTATGGTTCTATTGCTTCCGTTGATGTTGAACCAAGTTTCTTCATTTTTAAACACATGTTTACTGACCAGACAAAGTTTCCTTCTATAAAACTTTGAAAAACCTTGAGTAATGAATCGATTTTATAATTATTGTCAGACATGATTTATGTTTAATATATTGTTTCGTATTGTTTTGTTAATCAATTTATTTCATTTTTTAAAACTAATTATGTATAATCTTAGGAGTTATGATACTTATGAATAAAAACGTGTATTTTCTAACAAAAAGTGTTTAATTTTTGTCAAGTTAATTTTACTAAACTTGAAGTTTCATTTTTATAAAAAGTTCCAACGAAAACATTTTAAAAACAAAATGGTATTCATAATCAGTGAATTAGCAAACTTAATATTATGCATAATTTTTTGCACCTTTTTCTAAAATCTTTGAATTTTTTTGTCAATTTGACGCATTTGAATGCGCATATTTTTGTCTTTTTTGTCTGCATTTTTGACGTGCCCTATCTAAACTACGCGTCAATTGAAGTGGAACACCTTAAATTTTGGATGCTGTTTGATCGTTTGTATCTCAAAATCAAATTAACCGAATATGATCTAATTTTCACAGGTTGACAGATGTTGTTTGGGGCTTCTGATTGGTAAACAATAATAAAATTTGCGCTTATTGCTACAAGATACAGGGTGGAATATAAGTAGATGTTTTTTCAGCAACATTTTAAACGATGGCCGTTAGTCTACGAGGAGAGTTATATATATTTTTGGTATGCAATTTAGAAATATACCTTGATACCTCGGGATGTTTTCGAGATTTTATTACTATCGCAGCCCACTACGTTTTTATAATAAATTTTGTATTTTAGGTCAAATCCACCCTAAGTGAAAATGCAAGTAATCCCCATAGGTCGATGAGGCGGATTATGTTCGCTTTTGGTATTCAGTGCTGAAAAATACCTCTATACCTAAGGACCTTCCCGAGATTTTGTTGATATCGCGTTTCACCCTGTTGCTGTCTCTCCCTTTTGTTTTTGAGGTCAAATTAGACTCTTAACCACATTGTTTTTTTCGTAAAACGCGGACTTCAATAGTCAAGGAGTTGAGTTAGATAAATTTTTGGTATGAAATTCAGAAGAACACCTTAATACCTCGGGATGTTTTCGAGATTTCAGTAATATGGCAGCCCACTACTTTTTTATATTCAATTTTGTATTTCAGGTTAAATCCACCCTAAGAAAAAATGCAAGCAAACCCCATTGGTCGATGAGGTGGATTATGTTCGCTTTTGGTACTCAGTGCTGAAGAATATCTCTAGACCTCGGGATCTTCCCGAGATTTGGTTGATATCGCGTTCCACTACGTTGCTGCCATCACTTTTGTCTTTGAGGTCAAATTAGACTCTTAACCACATTGTTTTTTTTAAACGCGGACTTCAATAGTCAAGGAGTTGGGTTAGGTGAATTTTTGGTGTGCAATTCAGAAGAACACCTTAATACCTCGGGACGTTTTCGAGATTTCCGTAATATCGCAGCCGACTACGTTTATATCATAAATTTTTTTAATCATTGGTCGACGGGGGAGTTTACGTTGATTTTTGGTATTTCACCTTGAAAAACATCTCTACTATACCTCGTGACATTTCTTGAGATTTTGTTGATATCGCAGGCTACTAGGTTGATATCATTTATTTTGTTTCTTAGTAGTAAAACAATATGTTAGTAGCGAAATTTTAATTTTATTCATTATACAAGACATGACTAGCACAGATAAGCGAATGAATAAATAACCCCATATTCATGAAGAAACCTAAAAGTCAGTATCTTGTAGGTCCACCACGATTACTGATCAGATCTGCCACACGTCTTGGCATGCTATCCACCAATCTTCTCAACAAATCTTGGGAAGTAGCTTCCCACTCCTGCCTAATCGCAGTAGCCAATACATTCAAGTCACGGAAACCATTTTCTCCCTCACTTAATTTTAATTTGATCCGACTCCATACATGCTAAATCGGATTCATATCAGGTGATCTAGCAGGCCACTCAATTCTCTCTATATTGTTCATCCTAAGCATATCTGTAACGATTTGAGCTCGATGAGGACAAGCATTATCATCGACCAATATAAAATCGTTACCAAAATTAATGGCATAGGGAACGACAATATCTCTCACACACAAATCTCGATACCTTTCTCCATTCATACTTTCTCTCATAAATATGATTAAGTCAGTTCTCCCATTCCGATTTATACCACCACATACTGTCACTCTACCTCCACCGAAAGGCTCTCGTACTTCCATACATTTTTCGCTATACCTTTCACCAGTTTCTCTCCATACCAATACACGCCCGTCATTTCGATACAAAGTGAATCTTCATTCATCAACAAACAAACATCGCTGCCATTCTGCTACTCCTCAGTGTCTGTGCTGGTTGGCCCAGTTTCTGCGCCCAGTGCGGTGTATTGTTTTCAAGAGTGGGCAGACCGCTCGTCGTCTGGCTCTTAAATTTCTGGTATAGAGTCGTCTGCGTATTGTCGACTTCGAAGCTGCAATTCCGAAAATTGATCTAATTTCTGAGGAAGTTACCTTCCTGTTCCTGCGTACTGTTATAGCAATTCGGTTGTCATCTCGCCTAGTAGAAACCTTCTCTCTGCCACCCCCATGCCTGTATTGAGAGCGGCCGGTATTCACGACACGGTCTATCACCCTCTTAATTGTCGACTGGGATTTGGAGTAAATGTCGGCTATGTGTCTATACGACCAGCCTTGTCTCCTTAACCTGAAACCGCACAAGAAAATTTTCAATATTCCAGAGATTTGTTTAAATTAATGCTTTATTTTGTTACCTTAAAATATTTTCCATTTTGTGAGGCAATAATCGAAGCTGCACCATATTTTTACTGTAAATAAAATTATAAGCGATAAACTTGAAACATATGTGAATAAATGTCAAACTTGATTGTTGTCATTCGCAACGAAATTGGTTGTTATGGAAATCATGAATTAACGTAACTAACCTCCTGAATCAGTGGGGGGAGGGGGGTGGGTCCGCTTGCATTGTTGCTGGTCAAAAATTTTAGCTATAGTCCAAAATTAATTATATCAACCGATTAGGCTGCGATATCAACAAAGTCTCAAAAACGTCGCTAAGCATTGAAGGTTTCTCAACAGCATACCCAAAATTCACTTGACCCAAATCCTCAACAATTGTGATGCGAATTTTGCGAGAAAGTTAGGAGACAAATTTGTTCACAACAACGTGGTCGAACACGATATCAACAAAATCTCTAGAAGGTTCCGAGGTGTAAAGATATTCTTCAGCACTGAGTACCAAACGTGAACATAATCCGCCTTCTCGACCAATGGGGTTTGCTTGCATTTTTACTTAGGGTGGATTTGACTTAAAATACAAAATTAAATATAAAAACATAGTGGGCTGCGATATATATCTCGAAAACGTCCCGAGATATTGACGTGTTCTTGTGAATTGCATACCAAGAATTTACCTAACCCAACTCCTTGACTATTGAAGTGCGCGTTTTACGAAAAAAAAACAATGTGGTTAAGGATCTAATTTGACCTCAAAGACAAATGTGATGACAGCAACGAAGTGGAACGCTATATCAACAAAATCTTGTCAAGGTCCAGAGGTATAGAGATAGTCTTTAGCACTGAGTACCAAAAGCGAACATAACCCACCCCATCGACCAATGGGGTTTGCTTGCATTTTTACTTAGGTTGGATTTGACCTGAAATACAAAATTGATTATAAAAACATAGTGGGCTGCGATATTACTGAAATCTCGAAAACATCCCGATGTATTAAGGTGTTCTTCTCAATTGCATACCAAAACTTCATCTGACCCAACTCCTTGACTATTGAAGTCCGCATTTTACGAAAAAACATCGTGGTTAAGAGTCTAATTTGACCTTAAAGACAAAAGTGATGACAGCAACAGGGTGAAACGCGATATCAACAAAATCTCGGGAAGGTCCTGAGGTATAGGGATATTCTTCAGCACCGAATACCAAAATCGAACATAATCCGCCTCATCGACCTATGGGGATTACTTGCATTTTCACTTAGGGTGGATTTGACCTAAAATACAAAATTTATTATAAAAACGTAGTGGGCTGCGATAGTAATAAAATCTCGAAAACGTCCCGAGGTATCAAGGTGTGTTTCTAAATTGCATACCAAAAATATATATAATTCTCATAGCAGACTAACGGCCATCGATTAAAATGTTGCTGAAAAAACATCTACTTATGTTCCACCCTGTATCTTGTAGCAAGTAAGCGCAAATTTTGTTATTGTCTACCAATCAGAAGCCCCAAACAACATCTGTCAACCTGTAAAAATCAGAGCAGATTCGGTTGATTTTATTTTGAGATACAAACGATCAAAGAGCATCCAAAATTTAAGTTGTTCCAGTTCAATTGACTCGTAGTTTATATCACAAACTTCAACATTATATTTGTACATACATAATATGTAATAATGTGTAAAATTATCCAAGCTAAGCTAAATATAAACCACCTAATTTAAAAATAAATCAAACAATCCATCATTATAGAGATATTGGAAGAATGGAAGTACTTGTGAAGGAAACATAATTTGAGTGTGCCCTAAACGAGATTTTAAAATAATAAAAGGTATACAAGGCCGTTCTCAAGCCAAGATTATTTTTATCATAAATCTCAAGGAATATGGATCTTGTGTAATGTGCCTTTCGCTGATGTGCTTGATTTATTTTAATTAAGGATTTCAAAGACTCTACAAGAGGCAGTTGATGAGTGGCAGCTTCTGGATTCTCCGTAATCGATACCAATGAATAGTTTATATTCAAAACACATCGACCATAATAAATAATGTAAGCTTTCATTCAGAAGTTTCCAAACACCTTTCGACTATATAATCCGGCAAGTTTTAATTAAACACTTTGGAATACTTATTAGTCGTTAATTACTTATCAGGCCCATTTATAACGCGATCCATTATTTATGGGGTATTTCGTTGTTTTCAGTGATTATGGCAGAAATAAGTTGACGGTCGTATTATCAAATTTTTATAAAGGTATTTTTGTTGCTTGCCCAAACATAGTAGTGAATTTTCATAAAAATGTTTTAACGGAAAATATGTCTTTTTTAATGAAAGCAGGCATCAAATTTAGTTAAATATTTTTTGCACAAAATGTTTCTAAATTAATACATAAAATTCAATTTATATACCTAATCTGTAATTAAAATTGGAAATAAAAGAATTTGTTTGCACGAATGTCCATTAAAAACTAGGTGGTGTGGTCCCATAGCCTGGTCGTGCGCTGGTCGTTCTCTTGATTGATCGACGCGTGACTTAGCTACTGGACACCTAGAGGCTGGCTCCACGTGCCACCCCTGGCGTGACTCTCGGCAATGGGAATTACGCCCAGGGCTGATGGTCTACTAAAGTCTCGCTTCTTCTCTTTGCAGGTGGTAGTGGAATTTTCCTTTACATGAAAGTAAAGGTTTTTCAACGCCCGAGGAGGTACCACCCCATGCATCAAGGGGTCGGTGAGGTCCCAACGGACGTTTCCGGTTCTGGTGTATGAGTCGGTTTCCCTTATAAGCAAAAATGATGATGGCTCCTTCTTGTGCAAAACATTCCGAGGGTAAAATACCCCTCCATTCGGATCTCCAGGAGAGGGGTGTACAGGGGGCGCCAACATCAAGATTTAACATATCCTTCTCCACTATATGTGGCCTACCTGACCTGACCTGACCTGACCTGACCTTACTTGACCCTTCTGATATCTCACAAAACGTCACCTAAATTATCCAAGCTGGCATGGAATTATTTATTCCACGTACACAGAAAACCTCTTTAGCCACTCAAAAGCCCGGGCTCTCTAAATCTTGTGACAAGGTCAGACTTGAAAAGGTCAAAGCTCACAAAACGCTTCTACACAATCCCAGTCTAGAAAACCGTCAAGCATTTAACAACGCAACGCTATGTGCGCATTCTTTCTAAAGCAAAAAAACTCGTGAAATAACCACATCCAAAACAGAGTCCTCTTAGGCTCCAAGGGCAGCAAACCCTTCTGGACTCTTGCTAAATCTATTGGGAATAATTTCTGCAAGAGCACGTTCCAATCTGTCGTCTCAGGGGATGAAATTTTTTCTACCGCCCTGGGCAAGGCTGAACTTTTTTCCTCGTTGTTGGCCGGCAATTCTACTCTCAACCCACCTCCAAGTGTTCAACCACCGACAGTCCCCAATGTGTCATTTTCAAAACTAAAAGGGTACGAAAGATGCTCTCTTCTCTTAATACCAGGAAAGCCTCTGGCCTTGACGAGATTCCAGCAATTGTTCTCAAAAAATCCGCACCAGAACTTTATACTGTCCTGACTGGTCTCTTCCAGACATTTTACAATAGAGGCATACTCCCAAGTAACTGGAAAACTTCTCGAGTACAACTCGTCCCCAGGAAAGGATCCAAAGCGCTTCCTAGCAACTACAGGCTTATCTCTCTCCTTTCAGTCATCTCTAAAGTGATGGAAAAGTATATAAACACCGAATTACTAAAATTTCTTGAAAAACACAGTCTAATCCACGACAGGCAGTATGGATTCCGTCAGCGCAGATCAACTGCTGACCTCCTTTACTTTGTCACCCATTATTAGAACAAGTCTATGGAACTACACGGTGAATCCCAGATTGTCGCTCTAGACATATCCAAATTATTCGACCAGGTCTGGCACGCAGCACTGCTTAATAAACTTCCCGCCTATGGCCTACCACCAAAACTCTGTACCTGGACAGCAAACTTCCTCTCCAACCGGAGCATTTCTGTTGTCGCCGATGGCCATTCCTCTAAACTATATCCAATTAATGCAGGACTTCCTCAAGGTTCAGCTCTAGCCCCTAGTTTGTTTCTTCTCCACATCAATGACCGCCTCTCTAGCACATTTAACCCAGTTCAGAGTTACGCGGACGACAGCACCCTCCACTCAAATACAATATTCTAAGCCTGTATCTTTGGCCCAATTAGATGAGATTCGCAGACTCATGGAGGGTTCTGTCTCCGTGGATCTTCAAAAAATATTAAACTTGGGAAGTAGAAATCTTGTACAATTCAACCCCACCAAACCTCAGTCTTGCTCTCTTTCTCGTAAAAGATACACCAGCCCTAGACCCATCACAATGAACAACCGAGTTATTCAAAGTAATGCGTCTTTTGCACTTGTTGGCATTTCTGTGGATCGAAATATCAATTGACACCAACATGTTACATCAATTGCAGAAGCGGCTGCTAAGATATCAGGTTTCCCCTTCCGGGGAATCTCAGCTAATCTCTATACCTTATATACTTCGCAAATAAGGCCACATCTCGAATACTGCTCCCACATCTGGGGTGGTGCTGCCGCTTCTACACTCGCTATCCTGGACTCCATTCAGAAGAGAGCTATACGTCTCATTGTTGACCCTAACCTCACCCAAAGGCTGCCATACCTTGCCCACCGACGTGCCGTTTGTGACCTCTCTCTCTTTTATAGATATCTGCACGGGCACTGCTCAGAGGAGCTTTCTTCCATAATTACTCCACCTGCTGCCCCCAACAGATCTACAAGGCGAACAGAGCGAATGCACCCTTTTACTGTTCAGGTCACCAGACATAGAACATTTTGTTATGGCCGCTCTTTTGTCACGAGGACTTTCAAGTTGTGGAATTCCTTGCCGGCGCATGTTTTTCGTTCTCCTCCGAACCTCCAAACCTTCAAGTCCAGAATTAACAAGTTGCCTCTTTCCTCCTTGTCAACACCCACGGTACGATAGTATTTAGGCTGTATGCCCTCGTGGTGTGTTGTTGAAATAAAAAAATAAAAAAACCTCATTTTAGACGAATTTGATTTAAAAAAATGGTCCATCAATTGAATAATTTTTCATAGAAAAATTCTCAACATATTTTTCTTCAAAGAAAATCATTAAATTCGTTTATAAGAAAATCCCTATTAAAGAACATTTAAAATATAATTTTCCACAAAAACTTTTTCGACGACATAACAATAATTTAATGAAAATTTGCAACCAATTTTTCAAGAAAATCCCTCAAATTTTTTCAATAATAACTTATTAAACATTTTTCATTAGTTACCAAAATTTCATAAAAACATCTTACAAAAAATAATTTCTACGAAGCACAACAAATTTCTGCGAAAACTGGCTAAACATATTTTACACGAAATTTTGCTAAAAGAATGCATACAATTCAAATTATATACCTAATCTGTAATTATACTTGACAATAACAAAATTTGTTTGCACGAAAACCCATTAAACCCTTATTTTCGGCGTATTTCGTTTAAAAATGTTCCAGCAATTGAATAATTTTTCACACAAAAATTCGCAACAAATGTTTCTTCAAAAAAAAATTCATTAAATTTATTTATAAGAAAATTTTCTCTTAAAAGAACATTTTGTACAATAAAATTAGCTAATAGAAATAAATAACATAAATTAAAAAATATTCAATATCTGATCTAAATACAGAATTATATACTATTTCTGTGGATTCACAGAGAAAATTCGTTTGCTTGTGCATGCTGTAAAAATTGAAGCCGGTCGTAGTGAAGAAAACCACCTCTTCTGATGTCACAAATCTCTACGTCTATGTTAACTGTGGAACAGTTTTACCAACTAAGGCCACACAGCTGCTACTAACTTGAATGAAAAGTGTTAAAAGTGCTTATCTTTCATTTTCAACAAAAAGTCGCTAAAAAATTGGAATTACATAATCTGATCACATGACGTTAAAACTGAATCAAAGATGAAAAAGAGTCAAAAAAAAAGTTGAAAGAAAAATCCAGTCAACGGTGAGATTTCAACCCGCGTCCCTTCGCTTATCAGGCAATAATCAAATCGTTGCACCACGGTGAGGTTTATAGCAGAATCTTTAATACAAAGTAGATAACCGGCAATAGTATTAAGTTATTTATTTATAATACCTAAAGTCTTTAGAGGCAGATTTAGCAACTATTTTTACAAATGAGAAGAGTAGCATCAATCTAGAATATTCTAACATATATTCTATGCAATATTTAACATTTATAAATAACAATAGTTGTATTAACTTACACGTTTCAAATCTCCGATTTAACATTTACAGGATAAAAATTATAAAACTTCCAAAGCTATCTTTTTGGTACTTCTTGAACTTTTTGCGCCATGAAAAGATAAACGTTGTCAGTAATATTTAATAGATTTTGTTTAACACATACAATATTTTGGTATCGCGTGTTTTCTGACTTTTAGTGGCACTAAAATGTTGCTTCATTAAGTGCCTATATTTTTTTTTCTTACAACTACGAGACCTAAATTTTGGTGCATAGTTTGGTTTTTACAGTGTAAACCTGCTTACCAAATTTGGTTGCCGTAGCCTTGTTATTTTTTAAAGTAAATTCACAGAAAAAGCTGACGATCGTTTTACTAACCAAGTTAGCGTCATCAGAGGATGAAAATTTTAATTAAATTTTTTAGCCTCTGATGACGCTAACTTGGGTAGTAAAACGATCGTCAGGTCGGGTAAGGTTTTTTTTATAGTGTTTTGTTGAGCTGGGTTCTCGAAGTGTACTTATTTTAAAATTTGCTATAACTTAAACAGTTCTCAGTAAGAGGTATGATTTACATAATTTTGGATTTAGTTTACAAATTACAACATAAACTACTTTTAAATAGTTTAAATGTTGATTCCTTTTAGGTAAGCTATTACATTTTGAAGAACTACCTCAATCCTAGAGCTTGTTCTTTGTAGGAGGAATTTCATGGGTGAAGCTTGTTTAATATGAGAGTGAACACATTTCTGTGAGAAGAGTACTTTGCCCCCTGAATGCTTGCTTTACCATCGTGATTCTCCTTCTCAGATCTTTGATAGGTTTATCGAGAACTGTAAGGCGAAACTTCTCGGTGTCATCGGTAATTGTCCATTGTCCCTGGAAATAGACCGATTTCACAAAAGTTCGGGACGCAGCAAGTGCGTTATAGTAGTGAATTTTCGTAAGAATTGTACATTAATACCAAGATATATTATTATAAGAAAATTTTTAAATTTAAGTGGATCTTGGAGATCGGTTTTAGAGTCCCAGTTAGCGATTATTTGAACAAATTTATATTTTATATGGAGCTAAAAAAATCAAATTTGGTCTTAGATATAATATGTAAGTACTGCAAGTGTGTTTAAAAAAATTGTGCTACAAATTTTATTAAACGTACAAAAGTTTTTCACAAAAAAATTAATTATTTTCAAAGGGAATGTACGTGTCAAATTATAAATATGGCAGGTATTTTTCCTAATTAATTACTTGCATGGTTTTGTTTTAGTCAACCCATCCAGTTTTGCAAACAATAAACAACAAAAAGGGTTTTTTAAAACAAATTTGTAGTTATCCGCGAAGCTGATTATGTTATTTTTCTTTAATTTAGTACCCAAGTTGCGTTTACATAGGTGTTACTATGGTTCAAGATTGAAGATTCTGGCTTAATGGGAAATTTATTGAGATATTGGATTTAAAATATTTTTACGAGAATTTTCTACCGTAACATACTTGCTGTACAGTAATTTACGGTTGCTGTATCCATACTTTTTGTAAATTATAAAATATTGCAGCTTACTATGTAAGACTGACAAACAAGGCAACCTCGAAATCCTTTTTGGAAAAAAAAATGAAATGAGATAACAATTTAAACATAAATTGAAAATCTTGGTTCGCTGCTTCGTCGCGGGGGTGCTCCTTCCCCTTCTGCATGCCTTCAATCACCCGCAATGCATAAACAAGAACAATGTAAACAATAAAAAATCCTTTGGTGCCACCACTAACAAAGTTAGGGGACCTGCGGTGAATATAGAGGTTCTGCGCGCGGTAAACAGGATTCTAAGGAGGTCTAGCCACAGCATAATATTGACTATGATGTGGTATAGCTGCAAAATGGGAAAAAGGCAGCTTGAAAAGGTCCAACTAAGCTGTTGCTTTCCCACATTCTTTTTATATTCTTAACCGTAACTTTCTTGTGGGCTGTTTGCAACAAATTCTTTTGTGATTTGGGCATCCAGAATGGGTTCCAAGCATATCTCTGAAAATATTTTTCTAGATAACCACACCAACTACCCCCCTCCCATGTTCTAATCTGCACATTTACCAAAATTTTAATTTTAATTTACAAACAGAATGCATCTATGAAATTATAGGTGACAGGTAAGTATTTATCCATACCAATCGCTTGAATTATCGGTTTTAATAAACTCAATCGAACCAGGTTCTGCAAACAAAATAACAAAGGAGGTTTTTTAAAACAAATTTGTAATTATCTGTGAAACTCATTGTATCATTGTGTTACTTGTCAAATTTAGTATCCATGCTGTTTTTATATAGGTTTTACTCTCTATCAAAACTGAAGAGTCTAGTTTAATGGGAATCACTATTTGAAATATGTGCTACCATAACGCAATTAAATTCTTTTCAACACTTATTTACTCTTGGTGTATCTGTACTTTTTGAAAATGAAATAAATATAAGCAATACAAAATTTTAAAATTAAAACTTTAGTAATTTATTCTAAACATCTCTTTATATAATTTCAACTAGGGATGTATGTACTTTTTAGTACCTACCTAGATATTATAGGTACTTAGTGTATTAGTTTGAGCTAAGTATATTTCTTCTTAAAATGATTTTTGTTTCACTTCCGCAATACCTACCAGTGAATTATATATCGAGTTCACTAGGTAATACATACAATATTTTAAACACCGCGAACGTGAAGAATGGGAAGCTTAATATTTGTACATAATGAAACGTCGTTCTAGATTGCTTTTAAACAAATTGAATCACTTTCATAGAATTTTTTATTTATTAGTATACATTCGTATGCTAAAATTTAGCACTTTTGGACGCAAATTCTGTCCCGGTATTACGAAAGAAATGGTCCAAGGTTGACAATTTACAATTTGGTTGTACATTGTACACTGCTCTATCTATAAAATTTTGTGTAAACTAGAGAGGTGTCATGACAACTTACTACCTAGTCCTGCACCGAGGTGGCGTCCCTGTCGTATATCTCACAATGTTTTCCAGCCTGACATCTTGTCATAATTTCCATTGTTTAGATTTTTATCTACGATTTATTTAAATAGCATTGCAGTACAGATAACGCCATCTGTCTTTGTCCAACACTGTAGATATTGCATTAAAGAATCTGAAGTGATGTCGAAGATTATTTTATTATTAATTTCGAATAACTTTATTTTCCTTTGATCAAACGACTCGAAAATTGGTATACAACCACGTCTGTCTATTTTATTTTAAGTTTTACATTTTCGTTCCAATCACGTAGACAATTTGAGAGATATTGCGTTTTGAAAAATATTCTTAAATTTTTATTAAGAAAAATTGGCTGTTAATATTTGATGAACGAACTCATACAAGCGATTATCACTATCAGGGTAATTTCGAAGTTTGATTTAAATTGATTTACACTTTTCTATTGAGCGTATAACTGCCGTTTCGCTGAAATTCTCAGCATTATCCAATTAAGAAATTGTATTGTATTGTATTGTATTGTATTGGACAAAGCTGACGTTTTCCGAGATCGCCATGCTGTTCAATCTAACGTGGGACACCTGTGTACGCGGTGTTGATTTTTATTGGCTCACTGGAGCTTGTTTCTTTATTACTACAGTTAGATATAGGCCTCAGTTATCAAAATATGCGACCTTTACGCTTATTCCAGAACTGAGAGTGAACTCCGTGGGGCAGAATGTTGATGCGGTGCAGGTGCTTTTTTTATGTTGTTTCGTAAGTAGGGTTGCATTAGAGGCATATTGCATAAGCCCTACTTTACAGAAACGCTGAACGAATGTACCATGTCGAGGTAAAATGTTCTGCTAATACATTAAACTCTGCAAGAACCGAGAGCACAGTTCGCACCAGACACTCAAGAGAATCCGGACACATTTGCAAAACTTAAATGAAGCGTTCATATTTTATAGTGTAACTTATTTTTAATGAGCATAATATATTTAACGAAGCAACGCCATGAGAGACTGCACTCAACTCTTAAGTAGAATTATATGAATGCGCCAAGTTATTGCCACTATTTCTCATCATATTTTACTGTTCTAGTTACATTATTCTGCGAATAATTTGTCTCATAAAATTTGGTTACTTAGTGGACCCAATTATATGCTTCCGCTTTTATTTCAATTTGTGCAAATTGTTCCTTTATTTACAGATCAGAAGTACTTTTAGCTGAAGTAACTATAATATAATTTCCGTAGCAACAGAAAAAGAATACATATTATTGTCATTATAAATATAAACAAATCATAAATATGAGCGAGCAAAAACGCAGAAGAGCAAACAAAGCTTACGTGCAGAGCAGTAATTGTTATACGATGTGAAAGGATGGGAGGGTAACTGAGAAATAGGGAAACGCTGAAATTATTATGGGCTAGACGGACATGAAAAATATGTAGCACCTTTAATAAAAATAAAAACAGTCTCTTCAAAAATATACAAACACATCTTTATATTATAAACTTACGTAAACTAGATCTTTATTAGTAAAAAAACATTCATCAGCAGTTTTATGACTTACAAAACAAATGCCAATTAATGGCATCTATTATTTGCAATTCACAACGAAACAATGTAAAACTCGCTACTTTTAAAACGCGAGATTGCTAAATCTGTGTTAGATTCCTCCTGTTCTTGGAATGGCTAGGATCTTCCAAAACCGATCCAGCAGGGGAGGCCTTTGCAGTCAGCAAATTTTTAGCCAATATGGTTCAGCAACCTACTTACTTTCCTCGCATCCCAACAGACAGCTCAAATCCCTTGGATCTTCTTCTTACTACAAAACCTGAATGCTATAAGGCACCAGTCACCGCCCCCCAGTAGGGATCAGTGGAGGGAAAATAAAGTTGAATTCCAGCCCGCAAGCCTGGTCTGTTTCACCGACGGATCGCGGCTGGAGGACCAACAATCCTCCGGGGCAGGAATATACATCGAGTGCCTGGGGGTGCGCGAGAGCTATGCTCTGGGCGCATATACCACGGCATTCGAAACAGAGGTGTACGCTATCCTGTCTGTGGCCAATAATCAGGATGTGAAGAGGAGTCCCGAGAGGTCTGTGTACTTCTGCTGGGATAGCCAGGCAGTCCTCCGGGCAGTCTGCGCGGCCAAAATCAGGTCTACACTGGTTCAGGAATGCGCTGACGCTCTCAAAGGACTAGCCAAGATAAAGGAGGTACAACTAATGTGGGTTCCGGGACACGTGGCATAGCGGGGAATGAGGTGGCGA
This sequence comes from Tillus elongatus, assembly GCA_964006375.1. Taxonomy (NCBI): domain Eukaryota; kingdom Metazoa; phylum Arthropoda; class Insecta; order Coleoptera; family Cleridae; genus Tillus; species Tillus elongatus. Next base: position 160,596,524 of record OZ023264.1, on the reverse strand, counting down.
ATGATCTCGCAAGGCTTGGTTCCCGGCGGCCGTTCTGTGGCCCGGAGCCGGCGATAGGTATAGGTAGGAAGACGGTCTCTGTCGCCTTAGACAGGTGGACCGAGGAAGCAATGAAGAGGCACTTGGGGCCGGTTGGTGGCTACAGGCAGGCGAGGGATTTCGTGGTGGGGCTGGACAGAGATAAAGCTGTCTGGATACTCAGAAGGAGTCGACCTACGCTTCGCCGCATCCTTGGGGTTTTAAAAGGCCACTGCGCCCTTAGAAGACACCTCACATTGATAGACGTAGAGAGGGATCCCATTTGCCAGGAATGCGGCAAGGATGAGGAAACGTCCTACCACTACATGTGCGAAAGCGAGGCTTTTGGGAGTCTTTGAGCACAATTGTTCGGATCGAGGACTTTGCACAGGAATCAGGTAAGTACCGTCCAACTGAAGACCGTCACGGCCTTCATCTCGAGGTTGAGGCGGTTTGGCGACGGAACCGAGGAAGAGTAGAACATGGTTGCAGGGTTGCTGGGGTTGGCAAAAAGGCCCATGGTGGCCTACTTGCTTAGAGTTGGCCTCCCCACCACTGCTGCTATTACTACTACTCTCAACCCACCTCCAAATGTTCAACCACCAACAGCCCAATGTCGCGCATAAAATGACGGATATCATTTTCAAAAGTAAAAATGAACGAAAGATGATCTCTTCTTTTAATAACAGGAAAGCCTCTGGCCTTGACGAAATCCCAGCATTTGTTCTCAAAAAATGCGCATCAGAACTTGCTCCTGTCCTGAGTCGTCTGTTTCAGACATCTTACAATAGAGTCATACTCCCTAGTAACTGGAAAACTGCTCGAGTACAACCCGTCCCCAAGAAAGGATCCAAAGCGCTTATTAGCAACTACAGGACTATCATAATTTCTCTCCTTCCAGTCGTCTCGAAAGTAATGGAAAAGTATATAAGCACCGAATTCCTAAAATTTCTTGAAAAACACAGTCCAATCCACGACAGGCAGTATGGATTTCGTCAGCGCAGATCAACTGCCTACCTCCTTTCCTTTGTCACCGATTCTTGGAACAACTCAATGGACTACACGGTGAATCCCAAATTTTCGCTCTAGACATATCCAAAGCATTCGACCAGGTCTGCCACGCAGAGCTGCTTAATAAACTTTCGGCCTATGACCTACCACCAAACATCTGTACCAGGACAGCAAATTTCCTCTCCAACCGGAGCATTTCTGTTGCCGTGGATGGCCATTCCTCTAAACTGTATCCAATTAATGCAGGAGTCCCTCAAAGTTCCGCTTTAGCCCCTATTTTGTTTTTTCTCCACATCAATGACCTCCTCTCTAGCACATCCAACCCAGTTTACAGTTACGCAGATGACAGCACCCTCCACTCAAATATACAATATTCTAAGCCTGTCTCTTTAGCCCAATTAGATGAGGATCGCAGACTCATGGAGGGTTCTGTCTCTGTGGATCTCCAAAAAATATTAGACTGGGGAAGTAGAAATCTTGTACAATTCAACTCCACCAAATCTCAGTCTTGCTTTCTATCTCATAAGACATATACCCGTTACAATAAACAACCAAGTTATTCAAAGTAATGGGTCCTTTTCACTTGTTGGCATTTCTGTGGATCGAAATATCAATTGGCACTAACATGTCACATCAATTGCAGAAGCGGCTGCTAAGAAATTAGGTTTCCTACACCTGATGCCCCCAACAGATCTACCAGGGAACAGAGCGAATGCATTCGTTTACTGGCCAGGTCACCAGACATACAACATCTTGTTATGCCCGCTCTTTTGTCGCAAGGACTTCCAAGTTGTGGAATTCCTTGCCGGCACATGTTTTTTCTTCTCCACCGAACCTCTAAACCTTCAAGTCCAGAATTAACAAGTTGCCTCTTTTCTCCTTGTCGGCACCCACGGTACGATAGTATTAAGGCTGTAAGCACTTGTGGTGTGTTGTTGAAATATAAAAAAAAATCCTGCACTCATAAACTTCTGAAACGTTAACGCAATAAGCTCACTTGGAAAACCCAAATCAACACAACACATTTAAAAGACCTGACGATCGTTTCACTAACCAAGTTAGCGTCATGAGAAGAATAATAATTCTGAATTATTTTCCTCTGATGTAATTCTTTGACGATGCTAACTTGGTTAGTGAAACGATCGTCGGGTCTTTTAAAATTTATTGTGGTATTTGATTTCATCTAGTGTGCTTATTAGTGCTCATCACATTCACTTATTCAACGTTATATTACTCGAGTTTCAACAAAAATGTCAATTCTCACCAAATCCCTCCTCATTCGTCCTCTACCCCGTGAAGCGATCTTATCCAAAAACAAATTAAAGCCTCTGAAGCGATCTTATCCAAAAACAAATTAAAGCGTTCCTTTGTCGGGTGCTAACTGCAAATCATATTTGAAGATGATGTCTCAATTCGTTCGAAATTTATTGCACCTACTAACAGACAGACCTACAGGTTGACAGACCGACCGACAGATAGACAAGAAAACTTTCGTTCCGGAATCAAGTTTTCTATATGCTTTGAGACTTTCTGCGCCGTTTCGGCAAAAAAAAATTCGACGTTTCTGTCACCCTTCTTTAACTTCAACACAGAGTACAAGATATTTGATGAAATTGAAAGTTTTCTAATAGCCAAACCCTAAGACGTTATATTACTCGGGTTTTAACGAAAAAATGGCAACTTCCACCAAATCACCTCCGTACAGACCAACAGATCGACAGACAGACAGACAGACCGACAGACAAAAAAAAATCGTTCGCAAATCATATATTCTATGTGTTTGGACACTTTTTACGAGGTTTAAGAGGGGAAAAAATGAAATTTTTGTTCGCCGATGCCATACTCCCTCACGTAGTAACGATCTGGAAGTAATTAATAACAAATCGTGTTTCGTTTTTGATAACGAAAAAGCAAGCAAAAATAATTTAAGTGTCCTTTTTAGACAGTATCAAAGAAAAAGAACACAGAATGTTACCAACATTCTTCATAGTTGGCAATGTTAGTTTCGTTCAAGACGCCCTAGCAACTTGCTGTGTGATTGTAACCGCATGACAGTAGTTGTCGCTTGTTAGCTGCAATTCAGAAGCATTGTTTAATTAACAGAAATGCATAAAATAACAATTTTACAGATGTTGCGGAGATAAAACATGATCACAAATCGAAGTTGCTCGCCTATCAGACAAAATTCCCGATTTGCCGCCGATATTCAAAGGAACAATTAGTAAAATAGAAAAGAAATTTCGTATCGCGTTTAAAATGGTACCGCGAGGGGTATAGATCGCCAAGTTTATTAGCTTTTTTTTCCGAAAATTTTGTATTACCTTTTCTTTCAACTTGACTATTTAATTAAAAGTCTAAACGCAGAAAATGCCTTATGGCTTTTGAATGTTCATAAAAATGTTTCTAATAGCAAATGTTTCTGCTTTTTTAAAGAAAGCTGGCATCAAATTTGGTTACCAGTATAACCTATATACTAGAAACATCAAAATCACTTCATTGTTTGCAAATGTATAAAAATTTACGAAAGTAAACTTAAAGTGTTCCCGAAAAAACTGGTTTCTTGGTCAACCTCATGGGTTAATAGCAAATTGAGCTATTCAAATTTGAGGCATTTAATGAAAATTCGCTACCACAACGCACTTTCTGCATCCCAAATTTCTTTTCTTACAAACATGCATGATATTTCGATGGAAAATACAAAAATGCAATAAGATAAGGCATGTTCGAAAAATTGCATCACCAACGACTTATGGGCCACCTGTGATTGTAGAATCTTTTTTAAGATGTAGCTCAAGACACCCTATAATTAATGTATACAATTTTTTTCGTATCTTGTATAATAAGGGGTATATTGAGCTTTATTGATTTTTTACGAAAATTCGACACAAATGATATACCATTAAACGATAAACTTTATAGCTAAGACTACTGCCAAAGCATCAGAGAACGGGTCTATTTGAAATGAGTTTTCTGGAAATATTTCAGTAAAATAAAGGACAATGACGGTTGAAGCTACAGCTTCAGGCTGTGTAGAACATTCTTCATGAGACATTTTCTTTCCATAGCTCATATTAGTTTCAGTTTTTTGCCTAAATTTTGCCAATTTTGACGTTTTAAATCATGACTTTGATATTTTGAGGAAAACCGCAATTAATTTGTCTTTAAATGTCTACAACTTTTTGTATTTTAACCTGCAGAGCTAAGTTTTGGTAGGCAATTTACCTATAATGAAATAAACCAGCGTGGTTGCCCTTACTTTGTTATTTCGGGAGATATAATTATTTTTTTAAGAAAACACAAATTTTCCGGGAAAAGCTGGGCCGATTTTCCTGGCTAACGAACCTATCCAAGCCACTTACAAAAGGAAGGTATTCACCAAATTTAATCAAAACTGGCCAATTATTTTTTAAGGTATCGGTGTGATTATATATATATATATATATATATATATATATATATATATATATATATATATATATCTATATATATATGTATATGTATATGTATATATATATATATATATATATATATATATATATATATATATATATATATATATATATATATATATATATATATATATATATATATATATATATATATATATATATATATATATATATATATATATATATATATATATATATATAAACATATAAAAATTGCAACTGACCCCGGATATCTGTTCTAGGGGGCATAAAGAATTGAAGAATTTTTTCCAAAATTCAAAATTCGCGATCGCCACATTAGTGAATCTTTTTAAAGAACATTCACTACCAGTTTTAATGGAAACTTTATTTTATGAACATTCGCTACGATCACGCTGCGAACGGACTTTTTCATTTAGTGACCTTCTCTCCATTGAAGTTTTAGTTGCGTTACATCAACTTGGAAAGGGAAACATTCAGGTTTACCTAGGTCCTTTGGAAATCGACACGGCAGGTCCTCTAAAAACTTTTCAATCTAGACAAAGGACACGGTGTTGAATTCTTGTCACAAAGTTTATTCGTCACGACTGTACTTTTTCTAAAACAATCAAGTATTTAGGAGATCCCTAGCCCACTTTAGAATTCCACAAGTTTAGAAAGACCCATCCGAAGAGCGAGGAAGTCGATTAACGTTCGCCTTCTGCAAAGCTATCTTGTTTTCTCAGTTCTTCTTAATATACTCACGTCTCCTCGATGTAACTGACACCCGGTATTTGTTTTTCGCAGTGAGTTTGGAATCCGAGGTAACTTTAAATGATTAACTTCGAAGTGCTGAGTAAATAAATGGATAAATGCTGTCGCCGATTTTGCTTCTACTCAGGTAAATTTAAATTCTTTCAGCAGCTCTCGATTTCCGGCCATTAAAAATGTTGTACATGATGAAGCTTACTTCTATAAAGATCGACTACATTAATGCATCGTATTATGATGGTGATTACTTTAACAGTTTATATTTAGTGTGCCTTACGAGTTAAAAAATTAAATATCTTAGGTAAAAGCGCATGAAACATATCGATCTTATGTAAGAAAGGTCTGGATACAGCAAGTGCGTTACGGTAGTGAATTTTCATTTAAATATTTTTAATGACAGATACGTCTTTTTTTAATAAAAGCAGGCATCAAATTTTGCAAAATATTTTCTACAAAAAATTCTTCTAAAATAATACATAAAATTCATATTATATACCTAATTTAAAATTAAAATTGAAAATAAAATAATTTTTTTGCACGAAAATCCATTAAAACCTTATTTTCTACGAATTTCGTTTAAAAAATCTTCCATCAATTGAATAATTTTTAATACAAACATTTTAAATGTTTCTTTAAAGAAAATTCATTTAATACATTTAGAAGAAAATTCGCTATTAAAAATAAATTAAATAATTTTTAAAAACTGGTCCGATTTTCCTGGCAAATCAACCATCTCAAGTTAATTACCCATCTAGCAAAATTTAACTTTTCACAAAAACTTTTTCGATGACAGAACAAAAATTTCATGAAAATTTGCAAACAATTTTTCAAGAAAATTCGTAAACTTCTTTTATAATTACTTATTAAACATTTATCATTGTTTAAGGAGCGGAGGGTAATTGAGGAATAAACTCGTTGAACTAGGCGTATGTAGACATAGGTAACGGTTTAATTATAACTTTAATAATTCACAAAAACTCAACAATATTACTATTAACAAACTGAATAAATTTTAACGTGGACTGTTTACATCGTGAATCTTAATCGAACAGTGTTTTTATGTTTACATAATTAAAGATAGATAAGATGCTTATTGGCAAATAGGCCATTGCTGACCCTTTTTGCTCATCTAAACTAACCTACCCTCCACCTTGAGCTCGATCTCAACGACGACAGTGAGTTTTGAAAAATCATCCGCCGCCGGTGAGGCTCGAACCGTCCGTATTGGAAAGTCTGAATCGACTTTTCCGCACGGCCTCGGAGGCGCTATCGTAAGAACTTAATTCCCTAGTCCAACATTGTAAGAACTTATTTAACTGATCTCCTTTTGACACTCACCAACAATACTACTTACAGTTTCTTAATTAATTTGAGACCTTCCAATTTGCCGACTTCAGCATTCCTGCCTCTAATTATGTGCAATATTTACATTCCTTAGTGTAAAGAATTATACTAAACTAGTTTCACTTATTATTTTAGTGTTTTTAACAATTATGTTTTTACGCCTATTACGGCCCTTCTGCCAACCTTTACTGTTCTCTGAACAATCATCAATTACCAAAATTTCACAAAAACATCTTACAATACGAAGCACAAAAAAATTTCTGCGAAAACTGGCTAAATATTTTTTACACGAAATTTTGCAAAAAGAATACATCAAATTAGATATATACCTAACCTGTAATTAAAATTGAAAATACATAAAGTTGTTTGCACGAAAATCCATTAAAACCTTAGGTTCGATTAATTTCGTTTAAAAAATATTCCATCAAATGAATAATTTTTCATATAAAAATTCCCGAAAAACAAATGTTTCTTGAAAGAAAGGTCATTAAATCCATATATAAGAAATTTTGCTAGTAAAAGAACATTTTGTACAAGAAAATGAACTAATAGAAATATAAATAAATTAAATAAGTTAGAAAATATTTAAAGTATCATCTAAATACAGAAGTGTAGAACCTCGGTGGTTCAGGGGTAAGAACGTGTGCCTCTGACCGAAGGGTACTGGGTTCGATCCCAGGGTACTCCTTTTACTTTTTCAGTACAAACTGAAACAATAACATCAGCCGAGGTTCTGGCATTGTATTTGAGCAAGTTGAATGTCTGCACGTTCCGCCCTTCAGAGGGGGCGTAAAGCCGTCGGTCCCGTGTCCATGCGATGTTGGGCACGTTAAATATCCCTACCCTCCTTACAGAAAGGAAGGGGTTCGGCAAAATTTCCAGGATAGTGGGGTGAAACTGCTCCCTGGCGTCGGTGGTTGGCCATAGTCGCGGAAATAGGCCGACATTAAAGAAACAAAACTCACACACAAATACAGGAGTAGATATTTATTCTGTGGCTTCACAGAGTAAACTTATTTGCCTTCGATGCTGTAAAAATTGAATCCGGTTGTAGAGAAGAAAATAACCTCTTCTTATGTCACAAATTTCTACGTCTATGCTAACTGTGGCACGGTTTTACCAACTAAGGGCAACAACAGCTACTACTTAACTTGAATGAAAGTCTCAAAAGCGCTTATCGTTCCTTTTTAACAAAAAGTCGCTAAAAATGTATTGGAATTACACTATCTGATCAGACAACGTTAAAATGGAATCAACGGTAAAAAAAGGAAAAAAATGAATAAAAGAAAAATTTAGTCAGGCCTCCTAACCATTACATCACGTTAGGCTTCTGGCAAGCTTCAACGAAGGTACATTAATGACCTTAAGTTATTTATTTGTAATATGTAAAGTTTTTAGAGGCAGACCTTGCAGTTATCTTAGCAAATGAGAAGAGTAGCATAAATGTAGAACATTCTAGTGCACATTTAATGCAATATTCTCCATTTATACACCGCACTAGTTATACTTATTTTCACGTCTCAAATCTCGAGTTTGACATTTACAGGAGAAAAAGTATAAAATTATAAGGTGATCTTTCTGGTATTTCTTAAACTTTTTGCGCCATGAAAAGATAAACGTTGTCTGTAATATTTAATAGATTTTGTTTAACACATACAATATTATGGTATTACGTTTTCTCTGACTTTTAGCATCACAAAAATGTTGCCTTATTAAGTGCCTATAACTTTTTCCTTTCAGCATAGAGACCAAAATTTTGGCGAAGAGTTTGGCTTTTACAAGATAAACCAGCTTGCCGATTGTGGTGGCCACAGCTTTGTTATTTCCGGATATATGAATTCTCTCCAGAAGAAACAATAAAATTTGCCCGGAAAAACTGGTCCGATTTTCCTGGCTATCGAACTTGCCATATATATATATATATATATATATATATATATATATATATATATATATATATATATATATATATATATATATATATATATATATATATATATATATATATATATATATATATATATATATATATATATTCATTTGGAGACATTTTATAAAAATTCAAAAGTCGAGATCTCCTCATTAGTGATTTTTTTTAAAAGAAAATTCACGAAAAATACACATTTCTATATAAAAGTTGATTTTTCACCATCATTTGTTTTATAGTAATGACGTCATCCACTTTTTTAAATTTGAAACATCCTTTATTTTAGTGAATTTTTTTCTTCATTAAGAAAATTCACTAATAGAGAGGTAACGACAGTGAGACTTTCGGAAAGATGTTCCTCAAGGTTCAGCTTTAGCCCCTACTTTGTTTCTTCTCCACATCAATGACCTCCTCTCGAGCACATCCAACCCAGTTCACAGCTACGCGGACGACAGCACCCTCCATTCAAATATACAATATTCTAAGCCTGTCTCTTTATCCCAATTAGATGAGGATCGCAGACTCATGGAGGGTTCTGTCTCCGTGGATCTTCAAAAAATATTAGACTGGGAAGTAGAAATCTTGCACAATTCAACCCCACCAAAACTAAGTGTTGCTTTCTTTCTCACAAGAGATACACCAGCCCTAGACCCATCACAATGAACAACCAAGTTATTCAAAGTAATGAGTCCTTTTCTCTTGTTGGCATTTCTGTGGATCGAAATCTTAATTGGCACCAACATGTCACATCAATTGCAGAAGCGGCTGCTAAGAAATTAGGTTTCCTCTTCCGGGCTCGCAAATACTTTTCACCAGCTAATATCTATACCTTATATACTTCACAAATAAGGCCAAACCTCGAATACTGCTCCCACATCTGGGGTGCGGCTGCCGCTTCTACACTCGCTATCCTGGACTACATTTAAAAGAGAGCTATACGTCTCATCGGTGACCCTACCCTCACCCAAAGGCTGCCATCCCTTGCGTACCGACGTGCCGTTGGTGACCTCTCTCTCTTTTATAGATATCTATACGGGCACTGCTCAGAGGAGCTTTCCTCCATAGTTCCCCCACCTGCTGTCCCCAACAGATCTACCAGTCTATCAGGGGAACAGAGCGAATGCACCCTTTTACTGTCCAGGTCACCAGACATAGAACATCTTGTTATGCCCGCTCTTTTGTCCCGAGGACTTCCAAGCTGTGGAATTCCTTGCCGGCACCTGTTTTTCCGTCTCCTCCGAACCTCCAAAACTTCAAGTCCAGAATTAACAAGCTGCCTGAAATTTAAAAAAAAACACACACACACACATAAAATCACATAAAATAACATACATAACAGTTATTACTATTATCTATAAAATCTAAATATAAAACCAAATTAGAATCAAATTGTACTTTTCAGTGCTCATTACAGGTGCCAACCTTCATTCATAAAAACAATATGCCATGTATTAACGAGATTGTGTACATTTTAAAAGGCAAATTCAAGAAAACAGCATGGTCTTAAATAGACAATGATACGTCTCTATATAACTGATAAAGGTATTATTAAATAATTAAGACTAAAATAAGTGGTAAAGGGTGTAAATAACTGAAGTATATAGATACCAAAAAAAAAAACAACTTAGGTGTTAGGTTTTTACAGACAATTTGTTAAATAGAATAAGATATAAGATGGTATATTATAAGTTCTTATAGTGTAATTATAGGAGTAGCGATAGTAAGTAGAAGGCGGGCTGTCAGAGAAGCGGAAAAGGATGGCAGTTCAGAATTTTGAAGGGAGAGATTTCAGTGGAGAATTTCGAGTCAGAAAATAGCGTATTTTTGGGATGACAGCTTAAAAGAGAGAAGTTAAAAGTTAAAAGCATAAATACAAGTCCAAGTGAGGGTTTACCAGTCGATACACCATTATTTAACCATTTCAGGCCAAAATTGAGAATTTCAAGGTCATATGGTTAATGCTGAAGAAAGATGAATTAGTAACGAGAACTTAAAAATGAAATAAATTAAAACCAATGTCGCTTCAAGACTGGAATTTCAAAGGTACTGTGTTAAGTAACGTTCAAGACTGGAATTTCAAAGGTACTGTGTTAACTAACGTTCAAGACTGGAATTTCAAAGGTACTGTGTTAAGTAACGTTCGAGACTGGAATTTAAAGGTACTGTGTTAAATAAGATTCAAGACATTTGTTTAATCACACAGGTTTATTGCTAAAAATTAAGTATATATAAGGAATTAATAAGGTAATCATAATAATCAATGATTAAAGCAACGAGAATTCTCAAGCATAAATTTTAATGTTCAGTTTTTTTTTAAATATAGATTTCTGTATATATAAAAGAATTGTTGTTCTTGTTTAAAATATCATGTATAAAGAGAGTATCATTGACCAGGGTTGAAAACTAAAGCATTATTTGGTTGTTTATTTGGCGATGAACACATTTTTGAGATCCAGTTTTTTCTTTAAATTAATTAATAGCTGAATCCACCCTGAGATTAATTTAATAAGGCCAATTTTTTTTTCTTGTATTAAGATAATAGTAGTGGTAATATAGATCTCACAGAACATATAAAAATTCTGGACGCAGCAAGTGCGTTATGGTAGTGAATTTTCATATTCAATCTGTTTTATAACAAATATGTGTTTTTTTAAGAAAGCAGGCATCAAATTTGGTTACCAGTATAACCTATATAGTAAAAACAATGTGCCATGTTCCATTAAAATAACTTTATTGTGTGAAAATGTACAAAAATTTCCAAAAGTAAACTTAAAATGTTCCCGAAAAAACACGTTTCTTGGTCAAGCTTATAGGTTAATAGCAAATTGAGCTGTTCAAATATGAAACATTTGATCAAAATTCGCTACCATAACGCACTTGCTGCGTCCAGAATTTATTTTCTTACAAATATGCATTATATTTCGATGGAAAATGCAATAACATAAGGCGTGTTTGATTAAAAAAAGGAAATTTGTATCACCAACGACTTATGGGCCAGCCTGTGATTGCAGAAATATTATTTTAAGATGTAGCTCAAGACACCCTATAATTAATATATACAAATTTTCTTCATATCTTATATAATAACGGATATATTGAGCTTTATTAATTTTTTACGAAAATTCGACAAAAATTATATACCATTAAATGATAAACTCTATAGCTAAGGCTACTGCCAAGCATCAGAGAAAGGGTCTATTTGAAATGAATTTTCTGCAAATATTTTAGTAAAATCAAGGACAATGACGGTTGACACTAAGACTTTAGGGTTTGTAAAACATCCTCCTTGAGACATTTTATTTCTAGAGCCCGTATTAGATTTAAGTTATTTGCCTAAATGTTGCCAATTTTGACACTTTAAATCGCCACTTTGACGTTTTGAGGAAAACCCCAATTTATTTATTTTTAAATGCCTATAACTTTTTTGTCATTTGACCTACATAGCTAAATTTTGGTAGGTAACTTACCTATAAGGATGTTAACCTGCGTACCAAATTTGGTTGCCCTTACTTTGTTAATTCCGGAGATATAAATTTTTTTCGAAAGAAAACACAAAATTTTTCGGGAAAACCTCGGCAGATTTTCCTGACTAACGAACTCATCCAAGCCATTTGCAAAAGGAATTTTTTTACCAAATTTGATTAAAATCGGCCCATTATTTTTTGAGTTATCGGTGTGATACATATATATATATATATATATATATATATATATATATATATATATATATATATATATATATATATATATATATATATATATATATATATATAAATATATATATATATAAACATATAAAAATTGAAACTGACCCCGGATATGTTTTCTGGGGGGCCTAATTAACGCACATTTGAAGAAATTTTTTCAAAATTCAAAAGTCGGGATCTCCTCATTAGTGAATTTTTTTAAGAAAATTCACTAATAACAACACAATATATATATATATATATATATATATATATATATCTGTGTGTGCGTGTGTGTGTATGCATATATCCTGATTTAAACAAAACTTGGAACATATATCTTCATTGTATTAAGACCGCCGACGAGTTTGTAAATCAGCTATAACGGAGATTTATATATATATTTTTGAAAACGCTATATTTCTGTAAGAATTGGAATAACGGGAATGTGACTTTACGTGTGGCTAGAAGTCGCATAAGTAAACCTATGTCGTAAATTTGAAGTAATTTGGTTCACAATATTTATAGTTTTTTCCAAATTAAAAATAAAATTTGAAAGACATGTGTTGAAACGACTTAGTGGTTAAACTCCAATGCCTGTATAGACAGAGTCATTAACTGCCGTGGGAGGATTGATCCATACAAGAGGTATAAACTGTGCATCAACGGTAACCAAACAAAATAAACAACAGGCATACTCCATTCAGCAGAGAGCTATACGTCTCATCGGTGACCCTACCCCACCCAAAGGTTGCCATTCCTTGCCCACCGACGTGTCGTTGGTGACCTTTCTCTCTTTTATAGATATCTGCACGGGCGCTGCTCAGAGGAGCTTTCTTACATAGTTCCTCCACCTGCTGCCCCCAACAGATCTACCAGGGGAACAGAGCTACTGCACCCTTTTATTGTCCAGATCACCAGATATAGAACATCTTGTTATGCCCGTTCTTTTGTCCCGAGGACTGCCAAGTTGTGGAATTCCTTTCCGGCACATGTTTTTCCTTCTCCTCCGAACCTTCAAACCTACAAGTCCAGAATTAACAAGTTGCCTCTTTTCTCCTTGTCGACACCCACGGTACAATAGTATTTAATCTGTCAGCCCTCGTGTTTTTTTTTCGAAATATTTATAAAAAAACAACATACTACCCGAACCAACAAGCATGAAATCTCGACCACAAATAATCTTGGATTACGTCATCTCATTCTAAACCTCTTATCACACTCTATCCACCCACCATCTCTGTTTATCACTTGATTACAAACTCATCAGATTTCTAACTTCCGGTCGGCCATTTTGGATTACGTCATCTCAGGTTAGAGCTCTTTTCTCTCTCTCTCTCTCTATCTAGCCGACCACCTTGTTTCGTCTCCTGATGTCACAGGCATGCGTATTTGCCTGTTGGAGGATGTGGAGGTTGCAGAACCGCCATCTATACCTACTCTAATAAAATTTATATTATTTACTTTTCCCACGTTTCAGTTGTCAAATGTGATGATTTCATATTTATTATTATGAGGTGATGCACCGTCTTGTTAGAAAAAAAAAGTAAAAATTTATTATTTTTGACAAAAATGCGGACTAAACACCATTAAGTGATACATTATTGTAACCAGGAAAAAAACCTAAATATCTGGGTGGAAAAATTAAATATGCTGTTCATAAAATCAAGAGGTTATCAAATCGCGACTCAAAGGGGAATTTAAACAAATTTCAAGGTCACTAGGGCAACTACAATGAGAAACTATGTCTCTGTACAAAACTTTAACATAGTTATGGAGATATTGAGAAAAAAAATACAGTTTTGGATATTTCGCTTATATCTTGAAAGCTATAGCATTTTTCTGAAATCTGTAAATACATTCGAGTTGCACGTGTAGTTGTTTGTCTGATTTGTATTTCTTACGGTTTCCGAGCTCTCAGGGACCTCGAGGGTCAAAATCCCGCGTATATATATATATATATATATATATATATATATATATATATATATATATATATATATATATATATATATATATATATATATATATATATATATACAGGGTGGCGCATTGAAAACGAAACAGACTAATTGGCGCCCAGAGAGAGTTTTTTTTTAAGAAACGCTAAAACACGTCAATTTTAGTATTGAGGGGGACATGTTTTTACATAAAACTCAACTTTGTCACATCAACCGCTTAAGGGTGGTGATAACAACGCTTATATTTTAAATAGGTAACATGGGTCGAGTGTTACAGCATTTGAAAGTTCTTACTTTTCTGAATTCAGCATATAATTTTTTTTTGGAAATTTTATCAACTCGTTTAAAAATTATTTACAGTTGGAATTGCAAGAACGTAATTCATTCATTGTGATAAGAAATTCACTGATTGGTCAATTTTTCGTTAAAAAAACTAAAAAACGAAACCAAACGTTCAAAAATGTATATCCAGTTAAGTAAGTGTTCAAATTGTTGACCACCAGCTTCCATACAAATTTTGTTCAAAACGAGCTCTGACATTCTGGAGCATTTGTGGAGTTATTACACGACATTCTTCAACAATGCGTCGTCGTAATTCTTCCAGAGACTCCGTTTCTCTTTGGAAAATTCTATTCTTTAAATGGCCCCATAGAAAAAAGTCTAAAGGAGTTAAATCCGGTGATCTAGGGGGCCACTCAATAGCACCTCTACGCCCAATCCATTGCTCTGGAAACTCTCTGTTTAAAAACTCCCCAACACGTTGTGAAAAATGCGGAGGACTTCCATATTGTTGAAACACCAATTGATTTTCTTGATAGCGATCATCATTTTCAACAATGTCAATTAGTAGAGGGTAAAGGATATTTTCCAGTAACTCCAAATACGTTTTGCCGCTCAGATTGCCATCAAGAAAAATTGGTCCGATTAAACGGTCTCCAAAAATTCCAGTCCAGACATTCAATTTTTGTGGAGTTTGAGTGTGGAC
The DNA here is from genome assembly GCA_964006375.1 of Tillus elongatus. Lineage (NCBI taxonomy): Eukaryota > Metazoa > Arthropoda > Insecta > Coleoptera > Cleridae > Tillus > Tillus elongatus. The sequence goes on along the minus strand of OZ023264.1, from coordinate 160,581,414 downwards.
TTCGTGAAAATTTCTTGGATTATTATCTGCCCAACAACGACAATTATGACGATTAACTGTAAAGTATAATAAAACGTACACTCGTCTGAAAAACAGAAAGTTCCTATTATCAGCTATTCGTGCAGTCATAACTTCACAAAACTCCAGCCGCGTATCAAACTCATCTTCATTCAGTTGTTGTACAAGATGAATTTTATATGGGTGAAATTTATGATGGTTTAATATTCGCTGAATAGGTCTTGATGTTTGAAACAGTGGCCAATTTTCTCGTGCTCAAAGTTGGGTCTGCAGCAATTTGTCCTAAAACTTCAATCTCAGCAGTCTCATTTCTAACCGTAAATTCACGTTCAGGATCCCGTGTTTTGTTGGCTACTGAACCACTTTTTCGAAACTTTGCAACTAACTCCAAAATGTATTTTCTGTTAACGTGTCTGTTCGGATGTCGTTCAATAAACAAATTTGCGGTACGGTTGGCACAGTCATCGTTTTTGAAAAAAAAAAGAGTAATTATTTCAACTCTTTCTTCTACAGAATACACCATTGTGAAATTAATTTTTGGTAGTACTATCAAGTATCAAACCGACCGATAAACTGAAATAATAAACCACATTCCGATAAGAAATGTTTTGATAGTTAATGTTTTGTTTACAAACCAACAAAATATTGACTATCAGCACATTTCTTATAGGAATGAGTGAAATGAGTTTTTGCAACTTCAGCTGTGAATAATGTTTAAACGAGTTGATAAAACTTCCCAAAAAATTAGTGTGCTGAATTCAGAAAATAAAGAGCTTTCAAACGATGTAACACTCGACTCATGTTCCTTATTTAAAATATAAGGGTTGTTAGCACCACCCTTAAAGGGTTGATGTGACAAAGTTGAGTTTTATGTCAAAACATATCCCCCCAATATTAAAATTGACCTGTTTCAGCGTTTCTTAAAAAAAAATTCTCTGGACGCAAATTGGTCTGTTTCGTTTTTAATGATCCTCCCTATATATATAAACAAAAATAAGGGTTGAAACTAATACTAAATATAGTCATAGTTCACGCACCTTGGAAGAAAATAGTTTAAATTAAAAAAATCGCAATCTCCTCGTTAGTGCATTTTTTCTACGAACTTTTAGTAATCACATTTCTAGGGATATTCGATTTCTTCGCTCACAAGATTCCCTTTATAAAAAAACAGTATACTTAAAACCAATGGGCTACCAGTATATTCAGTGGTTCGGCTTCCCGTTACAGGGGTGTTATCGTCATTACCGCATATAGATCTTATTATCCGAGCACCTCATAAAATATGAATCACCTAAAGGGAATATAAAATGAGTTGCACTAAGGCGATGCAGCCTAGTTGAACCTCAATACAGGCCACTGAGAAACCTTAATTACTTAGAATAATTTACAATTCAAATGAGTACAAACCGGCAGCATGGCTTTCGCTCAACCTGTCAGAAACTACAAGCTGGATGTGTCAGTAAAAAGCAAGGAATGCAAATCTGCAACAGTGAAATGCGCTCCTGATGGTTGGCTGGTTCTCAGCTGGTGGTAGTTTGTCTTGACATTCAGCACCCTCTAGTTTATTGTCTGGCACTTCAACAGCTATCACCGATACTGATATCATAAGAATGGCCTTATTCAGGAAGCCTGCAAGTTTCCAGCAATACTGTTTTCTTTATTTTCAAGCTACAGGAAGTTTATTTGCGTAATTTATCTGAGCCCTTCGACAAAAGTCCTGACGATGCAAATTTTCATATATTTTTAAATATATAACTTGAAAATAAATAGGGCTGACGAAATGTATCTTTTCAAAAAACCCTTGGTCATATCGGTTCTGCAAGGAGTCTCTTCTTTTAAATAAAATAATACAAAGTATTGCAATTTGAGACATGACGTCATCTATAAGTACTTCTGAATGACAGCCCAATTTGTTTGTTGACTAATAAATTACATGTCAAGTAATAAGTATACTTGGAAAACTCAAATCACCCCCACACATTTTAATAAATCTATCAACCGACTTATCATAGACGGCGGTGCGAAGTTCATACACTTTTACTATGTTTACCAATATATATATATATATATATATATATATATATATATATATATATATATATATATATATATATATATATATATATATATATATATATATATATTAATATATAATTTGTCATAAATTCAAAAGTCGGGATCTCTTCATTATTAGTGAATTTTCTTAAAAAAATTCACTAATCAGGTGATCCCGACGTTTGAATTTTGAAAAAATTTCTTCAAAAGAGCGCTAATTAATTAGGCCCCACAGAACACATATCCGGGGTCAGTTTCAATTTTTATATGTATATACATATATATATATATATATATATATATATATATATATATATATATATATATATATATATATATATATATATATATATATATTTATTTATATATATACACACAAAATTTTGCGTTTTCTTTAGAAAAAAATTATATCTCCGGAATCAACAAAGTAAGGGCAACCAAATGGTGCGCGGGTTCACGTCCTTATAGGTAAGTTAGGTACCAAAATCTAGCTCCGTAGGTCAAAAGATAAAAAAGTTATAGGCATTTAAAAAAAAAGGGATTTTCCACAAAACGTCAAAGTTGCGATTTAAACGTCAAAATTGGCAACATTTAGGTAAAGAGCATAAATCTAATACGGGCCATGGAAATAAAATGTCTCAAGAAGAATGTTTTAGAAACCCTGAAGTCTTAGTTTCAACCATCATTGTCCTTCATTTTAATACAATATTTCAAGAAAATTCATTTTAATTAGACTCTTTCTCTGATGCTTGGCAGTAGTCTTAGCTATAGAGTTTATCGTTTAATGGTATATAACTTTTGTAGAATTTTCGTAAAAAATCAATAAAGCTCAATATATCTGTTATTATACAAGATATGAAAAAAAATGTATATGTTAATTATAGGGCGTCTTGAGCTGCATCTTAACAAATTATTTCTACAATCACAGGGTGGCCCATAAGTCGTTGGTAATACAAATGTCTTTTTTGTTTAATGAAACACGCATTCTGTTATTCCATTTTTGCATTTTCCATCGAAATATAATGAGTGTTTGTAAAAAAAATTTCTGGACGCAGTAAGTGCGTTATGGTAGCGAATTTTGATCAAATGCTTCATATTTGAATAGCTCAATTTGCTATTAACCTATAAGGTTGACCAAGAAACGCGTTTTTTCGGGAACACTTTAAGTTTACTTTCGGAAGTTTTTGTACATTTTCAAACAATAAAGTTATTTTGATGAAACAGGGCACATTGTTTTTACTATATAGGTTATACTGGTCCCCAAATTTGATGCCTGCTTTCTTAAAAAAAAAGCACACACACATTATTGCTAGTAAAAAATATTTTTATGAAAATTCACTACCATAACGCACTTGCTGCGTCCAGAGTTTTTGAATTCTTTTTAAGAAAATAAAAAATAACTAAAACAAGCACTTGTGAAGCCATAGAAAAAGTTTACGACTGTATTGAATATGGGACAGTTTCACTAAGCTGGGGCAACGAAAAAACAATCAGATATGCTATTCAAATTGAATTAAGTCTTGAAGTTTTCATCTCTTTATCAAATTATTTTTTATACAAAAACTCGCTAAACTCATCGGAATAACAACAATCTGATTATATAAGGGTAAAGTGAAATGAGACTGAAAGAAAATTGATAAACAGTCACTAACTAGGTTTAGAACTCTTCATGTAGGATTCCATTATCCTATGTACAGGGCTTAGTCCACCCAGCTAAGCTTAAAATGTATGTACTAGTAGGTATATCCCATAGTACACTTTAATTGTCTAACGTCTTTAATATTTATACAAAACAATTTTGATTTACATTGGTCTTTTGCTCATATTTTAACGAAATCAAAGAAAATAACGATTTATACACATATCTAGCAGCTTGTTAGTCATTTCTTGTCGTATTTTTCAGCCACATTCGTACTCCTACCTAATTATAAATTTTAACGTTTTAACTTTCTTGAATCAGATTTAATTAATTAAAAATTAGTTTACCTCTAACATTTTTGTTTTAAGATAGATATCTCAATGTTGGTACATGCGATCTTTTTATGACAGAAATCAGCGTACCCAATTTGGTTTCACTTACTTTGTTATTTCCGGAGAAATAATTTTTTTCGAAAGAAAACACAAAAACCAGTGCCGATTTTCTTTACCAACGAACTTGTCGAAGCCACTTGCAAAGGGAAGGTATTTACCAAATTTGATCAGAATCCGCCTATTATTTTTTGAGTTATCGGTGTGATACACACACACCCATATATATATATATATATATATATATATATATATATATATATATATATATATATATATATATATATATATATATATATAAACTGAAATCTACTATGGGTATGGTTTCTAGGGTGCCTAGTTTGCGCTCATTTGAAGAAATTTTATCAAAATTCAAAAGTCTGGATCTCCTCATTTGTGATTTTTTTAAAGAAAATTGACTAAAAAACACATGGTTAGACTATGACACTCAGTAGCAATTCTCTCCGTCGCTTTCTGCGGATACTGTGATTGAGTTTGAAAGTCCTTGCTTTTTAAATATCTCCATAGAAAAAAGTCTAGGTGGTTAAGGTTTGGAGATCCAACCGGCTGTTTACTAAGACGTCTTAACCTATTCACTAACCTCAAAAAAAGTAGAAAAACCTGAATTACAAACTGGATTCAATCCTCGTGAATTATCAACATTGCGTAACTTTTAAGTGAGCTGTTATGTTAAGTTCCAATGACAACCTGCCTGACTACCTAACATCTTCTAACCATAGCTGCATAATGAGGGATGGCACCATCTTGATTTTCTTTATCTTCAACATTTGGGTTATCAAAATACCTATTTCAATCTTCAGCAAATTAAGATATATCTGTCCATATAAGTACACTTGGAGAAACCCAAATCACCACAACACATCTTCTTAAAGACCTAACGATCGTTTCGCTAACAACGTCAGCTTCATCAGAGGATGAAATATTGTTATATAATATTAGGTCTTTAAAAATATGTGTTGTGGTGATTTGGGTTTTTCCAAGTGTACTAATCAGTGCTCATCACAGACTCCAATATTCACTTAGTAATATATCTGGCCAGCTAAATTAACAGGCATAAAAATTGGACTAATAATTCAATTTTCCATAATCACTGCCCCAACGTTTAATTTTTCGGGATTTCGGGTATGTGAATCCTTGTAAAAGTGAGGATTTGTGTCACTCCAATAACGGCAGTTATGTTGATAGCTCCGTTTAATAGAAACATGCATTCGTCAGAAACACAAATGTTATAGAGCAGCTCCATGTTATTTATAATTCTACGACTCATATTAACGAGTAACTGATAAACAACCGTCTGCGTAAAATACTGGAAAAACGTATCATGTAATCACTACACCAAAACCAGAAATCCTCTCTATACATGATGCAGGTACGTTGTTAGCAGAGTTCAGGTGGCAGATCAAATAAGGGAAACAAGGTAGTTTTAATGAATTTTGTATTAATTAACTTTAGAAGAGTGGAAATACCCGTAAAAAACATGCGAGCCAGATAAACACTAATAAAGACAACGAGCTGTACATTTACCATTCTTCTATCTCTGACATATACACATACTCGTATAGCATGTAACTGCGCAATATTCTGGTTTGGCGTTTCGGTACAAGAGATAATAGTAGTCGTGACGCTTCAAGTGCCTTATGACGGCAAACTACACTCAACATCCTTATAATTATTTTAACGTTTCTCTTATCAGCGTTGTGTTATCTCCGCACCTTTGCAATAAAACGGTTGTCCAATTATTAGCGAAAAGCGAATTACCGCAGAAAAAAATTCTTCAAATGAGCACAAACTAGGCCGACGTAGAACCCATATCCGAGCGAGTTTCAGTTTAACTAAGTTTTCTTTAAAAAAGATCATTAATGAGGAGATCCCGACTTTTGAATTTTGAAAAAAATTCTTCAAATAAGCGCGAACTAGGCCACCTAGAAACCATATTCGGGGTCAGTTTAAATTTTTATATGTATATATATATATATATATATATATATATATATATATATATATATATATATATATATATATATATATATATATATATATATATATATATATATATAGGGTGGCGCATTGAAAACGAAACAGACCGATTTGCGTCCAGAGAATTTTTTTTAAGAAACGCTGAAGCACGTCAATTTCAACATTGAGGGGGACATGTTTCGACATAAAACTCAACTTTTTCACATCAATTCTTAAGTGTGGTGATAACAACCCTTATATTTTAAATAGAGAACATGGGTCAAGTGTTACATCATTTGAAAGCTCTTATTTTCCGAATTCAGCACACTAATTTTTTTGGAAGTTTTATTAACTCGTTTAAAAATTATTCACAGTTGAAGATGCAAAAACGCATTTCACTCATTCCGATAAAGAAATGTGCTGATAGTCAATGTTTTGTTGGTTTGTAAACAAAAAATTGACTATCAGAACACTTCTGATCGGAATGAAAGAAATGCGGTTTATTATTTCAGTTTATCGGTCGGTTTGATACTTGATAGTAGTACCGAAAGTTAATTTCACAATGGTGTATTCTGTAGAAGAAAGAGTTGAAATAATTACTCTTTTTTTCAAAAACGATGACTGTGCCAACCGTACCGCAAATTTGTTTAATGAACAACATCCGAACAGACATGTTAACAGAAAATGCATTTTAGAGTTAGTTGCAAAGTTTCGACAAAGTGGTTCAGTACCCAACAAAAAACGGGATCCTGAACGTGAATTACCGGTCAGAAATAAGACTACTGAGATTGAAGTTTTAGGACAAATTGCTGCAGACCCAACTTTGAGCGCGAGAAAATTGGCCACTGTTTCAAACATCAGAAGAAGAACTATTCAGCGAATACTGTAGCATCATAAATTTCACCGGTATAAAATTCATCTTGTACAACAACTGAATGAAGATGACTTTGATCGGCGGCTGGAATTTTGTGAAGTTATGACTGCACGAATAGCTGATAACGGGAACCTTCTGTCCAATATCTGTTTTTCAGACGAGTGTACGTTTTTATTAAACTCTACAGTCAATCGTCATAATTGTCGTTATTAGGCACATAATAATCCAACAAATTTTCGGAAAGTCCACACTCAAACTCAACAAAAATTGAATGTCTGGACTGGCATTTTTGGAGACCGTTTAATCAAACCAATTTTTCTTGATGGAAATTTGATTGGCGAAACGTATTTGGAGTTGCTAGAAGATATCGTTTACCCTCCACTAATTGACATTGTTGAAAATGATGATCGCTATCAAAAAAATCAATTAGGGTTTCAACAAGATGGAGCTCCTCCGCATTTTTCACAACGTGTTAGGGAGTTTTTGAACAGAGAGTGTCCAGAGAAATGGATTGGGCGTAGAGGTGCTATTGAGTGGCCCCCTAGATCACCGGATTTAACTCATTTAGACTTCTTTCTATGGAGCCGTTTAAAGAGTAGCATTTTCGCAACAGAACCATAGTCTCTGGAAGAATTACGACGACGCATTGTTGAAGAATTCCGTCTAGTAACTCCACAAATGCTCCAGAATGTCAGAGCTCGTTTTGAACAAAATTTGTACTTTTGTATGGAAGCTGGTGGTCAACAATTTGAACACTTACTTAACTGAATAAACATTTTTGAACGTTTCGTTTTGTTTTTTAGTTTCTTTAGAGAAAAATTTACAAATTATTGCATTTATTATCACAATGAATGAAATCCGTTGTTGCAACTTTAACTGTGGATAATTTTTAAACGAATTGATAAAACTCCAAAGAAATTAGTGTGCTTAATTTAGAAAAGAAAAAGCTTTTAAATGATGTAACACTCGACCCATGTTCCCTATTTAAAATATAAGGATTGTTATCACCACCCTTAAGGGGTTAATGTGACAAATGTGAGTTTTATTTTAAAACATGTCCCCCTCAATATTAAAGTTGACGTATTTCAGCGTATCTTAAAAAAATTGGCTGGGCGCAAATCTATCTGTTTCGTTTTCAATGCGCCACCCTGTATGTATATATATATATATATATATATATATATATATATATATATATATATATATATATATATAGTGAGTGTACATATAAAAACAAATATACATGTTTACGGAGTAGAACGAAGTGTAAATTTCAACTTGCCATGGTTATCAATAAGTTCTAAAAGAAAATGTCATTTAACAAGGCATAATATAATCAAAAGAAGTTATTAATTATATATCAATTTGAAATGCAAAGCTTTCTACTTAGTATAAACAAAAACAAATTCCGACATTTTAATTTAGTTAAATAATATATAAAATTCCAAATTCCATAATATTTCGACAATTTTTGTAGGGAACTTTGAAGATGATGTAAATGTTCCTGAATTAGACGCAAACATTATTTCTAATATTACTTCCGTTGACGTTGAACGAAGTTTCTCGATTTTTAAACACATTCCTTCTAGGAAACTTACATTACACTTAGTAATTAATTGTTCTTTTAATTATTGTAAGACATGATTTATGTTTAATGTAGTTTCGTATAGTTTTATAGTTTTGTTAATCATTTTATTTCGTATAAAAAAATTATTATATATAATCTTATGAATTATGATACTTATAAATAAAAAACTTGTCTTTTTTAACAAATTGTGTTTTATTATTGTGAAATTAATTTTACTAAACTTAGAGTTTAATTTTCATCAACATTTCTAACGAAAACATTTATATTAATAATTACTGATTTAGCAATGCATTTTTTTTTGTCAATTTGACGCATTTAAATGCGCATATTTTTATCTCTTTTTTCTGCGTTTTACCGTGTTATATATATATATATATATATATATATATATATATATATATATATATATATATATATATATATATATATATATATATATATATATATATATATATATATATATATAAGACACAGTAAAATGCAGAAAAAAAGAGTTGCTTTTCGTAAGAAAATGTAGACCATTTCGATGAAAATTCGCTATGATAACGCCCTTGCTGCGTCTAGACTTCTTAATATTTTACTGTAATAAATTTGATACTTTATCGTAGTTGTTGTGCTGTCCAGGCACCTACTTTTCCGATAATGCCGATAATAGTTTAGAAAATTTGAAATGGAATAACTAATTTCTCCAGAATTTATTGGTGAATTATTGTAGCGGCTGCATGGTTTTATTCTTACACAAAATACAGCTATGCTCGCCAAAAGCATTATTCTGGGTTTAGGTTTCTAAATGTTTTTATTTCGTCAACATCTTGAGTGCACTTTCTAGGACACATAAAGAATACTATATCAGATGTCACAGTTAGAAAATTGGAGACCAACTTTGGAGCTATAGGAAACATTTGTATATTTCTCAAGAGTTTTGTGGAGAATGAACCAGAAACAACCGAATAAAAGATGGAGTTGTTTGTAGTCAGCGATATCAAATATGTTGTGGCATATTTACGAAATATATTCAGAACGGAGATATTTAGTACATGAGAAACCAATAAATTGTCTCTAGTATGTTGTAAATATATTATCTTTAGTAAACTGTGATTGATATTCTCATATGAGCGCTAAGGATGACACTTTGAAATATGATTCCTTTACAACATTAATATTTCAGTTGCATACTAAAGCCGATATGGTTCTCAAACGTAGCTAAAAAAACTAAAGCATTATAAATGGCTGTCTTGCTCTCCGCAAATATATTCCAGAAATACTAAGCACGAAAGATCTTGTTTAAATCTGGATATCTGCCTTTCTTACACTTGAACTAGTTGCATGTCCTTCGTCCCGGCAAACAAGGTCCATGAAACATTCAGGACTGTTCTTTCTATTGAATATGTAGCCTAACATAAGGGCACTGCAAATTCTAGTACTGAATTATTTTTCTTGCTGGGAATAACGTCATTTTGTTTCCTTTTTACACACTTATCTTCAGAATCTAGTGTATTTGTTACTTGAAGACATATCTCCTTATAAAACCACAAAATTTTAACGAGAACTAGTAGAACAAAATGCAGGTGGGAAAAAAAGCATTACGTTAGTAGTTTTGGCAATTTCCAGAATTATTACCGAATAAAATTTTAGTTAATAGTTATTTGCTACAATCAGATTTATGTATGATTCTACGAGACTCTGATGTGATAATTACTTTCTAAAAAATAATTAAACAAGCGGTCTGTACTTTTTATCAAAAAAAGACTCTAGTTTGATTGGAAATTGAGTTATCACTATTTGAAATGTAAAAAAAATCGCTACCATAACGCACTTCATTATCATCATCAATCAGCCCTCTGCGTCCACTGCTGGACATAGGCCTCCCCTAGTTGAGTCCATTCTTTTCTGTCTTGAGCGCTACGAATCCAGTTTTTTGTAATTTTTGTAATGTCGTCTGTCCAGCGAGTTGTGCTTTTTTTATCGGATCTGGGTCTCCATTCAAGTAATCGTTTTGTCCACCTGTCATCTTGCATGCGAGCCACATGTCCCGTCCACTTCCACTTGAGTTTTGCCACATGTACGATCACATCAGTCACTCCTGTTCTTCTGCGTAATTATTCATTTCTAATGTGGTCACGTAACGAAACGCCAAGCATCGACCTCTCCATTTTGCGCTGTGTTACTTTCAGTTTCTCAGCAGAAGCGTTGGTAAGGGTTAGTGTTTCGGCGCCGTAGGTTATAACCGGTAGAACACATTGGTTGAAATCTTTTCTTTTCAAGCTTATTGGAAGGTCGCCTCTGAAAACGTCTCTAAGTTTGCCGTAAGCCTCTCAGGAGAGTATAACTCTTCTGTTTATCTCGCATGTTTGGTTGGTTTTGGATATGCTTATCTCGTGGCTCAAATATGTGTATTTGTCTACCCATTCCACCTCAGAGTTTTTAATAATTAGGTTGTTACTAGGGACGAGGTTTGTCATAAATTGTGTTTTTCCGATGTTCATTTTTAGACCTACTGTTGCACAGACCTCCTGAAGTTCCTGTAGCATCAGTCTAATATCTTCCAAGTTGCCAGCTAGTAAGTTTGACAGACTTTGGCCGTCTATTCTTGGATCTTCTTGGTCCCAATATAGCTTCTTGAACACATACTCCAGGACGGTGATAAATAGTTTTGGAGACATCGTGTCTCCATGGCGTACTCCTCCCTCCCAATTTTTATAGGATTCGTTGTTTTCATGTAGTTTTACCACAAGAGTAGCATTTTTATGTATATTGTAGATTAGTTTGGTGTAGCGATAGTCAATACGGCATGCTTACAGGGACTGCAACACTGCGTCCAGCTCCACAGTGTCGAAAGCCTTATGGAAGTCCACAAAAGAAGACAAGTGGTCTGCCATATTCGATGGTCTTTTCAATCACTGTTTTAACGCTTTGAAGAGGATCATTGGTTCCAAACCCACTTCAAAAACTGGCCTGTTCTACTGGCTGGATAAAGTCTAACTTTTTTTCAAGTCGTGTGGTAATTATTCTAGTAAATAATTTGTAGAGGTGGCTGGGTAGACTTATCAGCCTGTAATTTTCTAGGTTCGAGATGTCTCCTTTCTTGTGGATCAGTATTACGATGGTGTTGTGCCACTTTTCTGGTATCGTACTATTGAAGAGACAAAGGTTGAAAAGAGATTTGATTTTTTTGGAGCAAGCAAGGACCACCAATCTTTATAGCATCGGAAACCACACAGTATTCTCCGGGCGATTTTTGATTTTTCATCTTTTTTAGGGCTAGTTCAATCTCATCTAGTGATATTTCCAACAGTATTTCCGAGCCTTGGTTAACCACGCCTTTTTTACGGGTTAGTATGTCAGATTCTGGATGTAGATTTATATCACTTTGGCTTTTATATAGGATTCCATAAAACTCTTCCACTATATTTAGTATATCTTTCCTGTTCGTCGATGTGTACCCTTGTGCATTTTTAAGTTTTATTATTTGTCTCTTTCTATTGTCAAGCTTTCTACGTAAAACTTTCATACCTTTGTTGTTCTCTATGGTATCTTTGATTTGGTTGTGTCCTAAAGCTCTTACGTCGCGTCGGATGCCTTTTGAAATTTGTTTATTTATTTCTCTTAATTCTCCTTCAGATGTATAGTTTTTGGACCTCATATCCCTTCTTTTTTCTATGGGCAGTTTGGTCTCCTTGCTTAGTTTTTGTTCCCTTTGATTTGTTGCGCAGTGTCGACTTTGGGCCTCAGTTATTGTGGTCGTGATGATATTATTCAGTTTGTTGATGTCGTTACCAATGGCGTGTTCTATTTCAGCCTTGGATAGCTTAGTGGTGATCCATTGTTCAAAGCTATTTACATCTGCTGGATTTATTAGCAAATTTAATTTATTGCTCTTTTGGATCATTTTTTGTCTTTCTTTGCCAGTGTCAATAGCTACTTTTGCTCGAACAAGCCTGTGGTCGCTCTCAGTAGCAAACCTATTTAGGACAGTTACGTCTTTTATTAGGTGTTTTTTATCTGTGATGATAAAGTCTACTTCGTTTCTTGTTTTACCATCGGTGCTTTTCCACGCCCATCTTCTATTTGTTTTTTTTTTGTAGAAACAGCTGTTCATTTGAAAAAGATTATTTTGTAGTAGAAAGCTGAGCAGCGTTTCTTCCCGATCATTTCTACCTTCTAAGCCAAAGTCTCCAAGTGCTTCCTCACTTTGATTTATTTTTCTGACTATTTTGGCATTGAAATGACCGCATATTAGAGTAAAGTGCTCTGGGTGTTCGTTTAGAGCAGTGTTAATGTCCTCATAGAACAGGTCTATCTCCTCATCGTCATGATCCGTTGTAGGCGCGTATACTTGTATGAGCTTAATATTGTATCTGGTATTGAGTTTTAGAATCAAAGAGATAACTCGCGTTGATATTTAAAAAAATATATATAACGCACTTTCTGTATCTAAAATCTTTTCAACACTTATTTACTATTACTGTATCCATACTTTTTAAAAATGAAATAAATATAAACAATACAAAATTTTGACATAAAAATTTTAATAATTTACATTATACATGTGATTATATATGTAATTTAAACTGCTTTATGATATTACGTAGTTTCGTTCACTTCAAATGTTCTATAGATAGTAAAAGCTAAGAGTAAAGAAAACCATAAGTACCTAGGTACACTAGGTATTATAATTATATTAGTTTGCGGTAGGTATACTTCTGCTTGAAATTATTTTGTTCCACTTTAGTAATACAGTAACTGCATGAATTGATTAAGAACCTGAATCTGATGTACACAACCATTTCCTTAGTTGTTTGATTGGATGTTAGAATCCTAATATACTACAGTCACAGTGTACGGCCAAAGGCATTTGTTAAAGTTATGGTAAAATTAAAAGTTGGGTTACTATTTGCCTGCTATAATCTTAGAATATAGGTCGTTGTTTTATATTCTGAGATTTTAAGGTATTAGCGGATTTCAAGGTTATGCGTAGAACGTACACGTTTCTCTTATAACTCCTGTCAGTTAACAGATGACAAATGATGGTGTTGTCGGATTAAACTAGAGAGATGAAGATGGATTTTATATAACGTGAAAATAGAAAGCTTAATATTTAGACATAATAAAACAAAGTTCTAGATTTCTTTTAACAAATTGAATCACTTTTATTAAAATTTCTATTTATTTACATTTTTCTGACATCTAAAGATTTAGATGAGGGTTGACGTAAATGGCAACCCCGCCGATTGTTTGTTGTGACATATTTTCGTAGCCTGTTCGTTTAAAACTTAATTTGGAGATTTTGTTTGCAATGGCAGCGGAATCTTGACTTATCTGTCTGACCTCGTCTAACATTATAGGCATCCATTTAGACGTAATTTAAGATTAGAACGTAGATTATTGATTTTTTATTTAGTTATAACACAAGATCTACTGAACGAATTGATTTCATATGGATAGGTACGACCACTTGTACAACTTGTGCGAGCTTGTCATATTTTAGTTTCATACCTCTAGCAATTAAAAAGATATTGCGTCTTCAAGACGTTTTTTTATACAAGTATTTGCTTGTCAAAACTGTCTAACGCACTCATCCAAGTTATTAACAAAATGAATGGAATTGCCAAATTTGATTTCGATTGATGAAAAATTTTTTGAGTTATAGGCTGGATATATATATATATATATATATATATATATATATATATATATATATATATATATATATATATATATATATATATATATATATATATATATAGGGTGGCGCATTGAAAACGAAACAGACCGATTTGCGTCCAGATATTTTTTTTTCAAGAAACGCTGAAACACGTCAATTTTAATATTGAGGGGGACATGTTTTGACATAAAACTCAACTTTGTCACATCAACCCCTTAAGGGTGGTGATAGCAACCCTTATATTTTAAATAGGGAACATGAGTCGGGTGTTACATCATTTCAAAGCTCTTTCTTTTCTGAATTCAGCAAATATTTTTTTTTTGATGTTTTATCAACTCGTTTAAAGATTATTCACAGTTAAAGATGCAAAAACGCATTTCACTCATTTCGATAAGAAATGTGCTTATAGTCAATGTTTTGTTGGTTTGTAAACAAAAAATTGACTATCAGAACATTTCTTATCGGAATGAGAGAAATCCGGTTTATTATTTCAGTTTATCGGTCGGTTTGATACTTGATAGTACTACCGAAAATTAATTTCACAATGGTGTATTCTGTAGAAGAAAGAGTTGAAATAAATATTCTTTTTTCTAAAACGATGACTGTGCTAACCGTACCGCAAACTTGTTTAATGAACGACATCCAAACAGACATGTTAACAGAAAATAGATTTTGGAGTTAGTTGCAAAGCTTCGACAAAGTGGTTCAGTAGCCAAGAAAAAACGGGATCCTGAACGTGAATTTCCGGTTAGAAATGATACTACTGAGATTGAATTTTTAGGACAAATTGCTGCCGACCCAACTTTGAGCACGAGAAGATTGGCCAGTGTTTCAAACATCAAAAGAAGAACTATTCAGCGAATATTGAAGCATCATAAATTTCACCCGTATAAAATTCATCTTGCACAACAACTGAATGAAGATGATTTTGATCGGCGGCTGGAGTTTTGTGAAGTTATGACTGCACAAATAGCTGATAACGGGAACTTTATGTTCAATATCTGTTTTCCAGACGAGTGTAAGTTTTTATTAAACTTTACAGTCAATCGTCATAATTGTCGTTATTTGGCAGATACTAATCCAAGAAATTTTCACGCAGTCCACACTCAAACTCCACAGAAATTGAATGTCTAGATTGGCATTTTTGGAGACAGTTCAATTCGACCAATTTTTCTTGATGGCAATTTGAGTGACGAAACGTATTTGGAGTTACTAGAAGATATCGTTTACCCTCTACTAATTGACATTGTTGAAAATGATGATCGCTATCAAGAAAATCAATTAGTGTTTCAACAAGATGGAGTTCCTCCGCATTTTTCACAACGTGTTAGGGAGTTTTTGAATAGAGAGTTTCCAGGACAATGGATTGGGCGTAGAGGTGCTATTGAGTGCGCCCCTAGATCACCGGATGTAACTCCTTTAGACTTCTTTCTATGGGACCATTTAAAGAGTAGAATTTACGCAACCGAACCGGAGTCTCTGGAATAATTACGATGTCGCATTGTTGAAGAATGCCGTCTAATAACTCCACAAATTATCCAGAATGTCAGAGCTCGTTTTGAACAAAATTTGTACTTCTATATGGAACCTGGTGGTCAACAATTTGAACACTTACTTATCTGAATAAACATTTTTGAGCGTTTGGTATGGTTTTGGTTTTTAGCTTTTTTTACGAAAAATTGACTAATTGGTGCATTTCTTATCACAATGAAGAAATACGTTCTTGCAACTCCAACTGTGAATAATTTTTAAACGAGTTGATAAAACTTCCAAAAAAATTTGTGTGCTGAATTCAGAAGAGAAAGAGTTTTCAAATGATGTAACACTCGCCCCATGTTACCTATTTAAAACATAAGGGTTGTTATCACCACCCTTAATGGGTTGATGTGACAAAGTTGAGTTTTATGTCAAAACATGTCCCCCTCAATACTAAAATTGACGTGTTTTAGCGTTTCTTAAAAAAAATAATTATATGGGCGCCAATCAGTCTGTTTCGTTTTCAATGCGCCACCCGGTGTATATATATATATATATATATATATATATATATATATATATATATATATATATATATATATATATATATATATATAAATGCAAGATTTTGACCCTCGAGGTCCCTGAGAACTCGGAAACCGTAAGAGATACAAACTAGGTTAATCAGATAAACAACTACAAATGCAATATTAAAATTGAGGTGTTTCAGCGTTTCTTAAAAAAAATTCTCTGGACGAAAATGGGTCTATTTCATTTTCAATGCGCCACCCTGTATATATATATATATATATATATATATATATATATATATATATATATATATATATATATATATATATATATATATATATAAACTTTTTAGCTGAATTTGGATTTCGGTTCTAAAGGCCCTAAGGGCTCATTTGAAGAAATTTTGCAAAACCCTTACCATCGATACCTCTATATTAGTGAATTTTCCTAATAAAAATTCACAAAAAATCTTACATGACAAATTGTTAATTACAATGTTGTAGAATACGTGTATAGATATATTTAGTCTTGTTAGTCTTTTCTATCAAGGTTCGCCAAGTATCAATAAATAAATTGTGGGGATCGAGGTGGCGGCCCCACTCGAGCAATAGTTTAAATAAACTTTGTGTGTTAGCTTTTGGTTTTCATTGAATCCTCCTGAGAAAATAGGAAATTATTTAAATATGGCGCGAAAAAATATGTGGTACTCAAATTGATAAGTTGGTACGCAACTGTTACTAAACTGATGCATGTGGAAGCAATAGTAGGAATAACATTCGGCGGGACTACGCCAGTAGAGTTAAGGTCCATATTGAGCACGTCGGTAGTAAAAGGCTATGTGAAAACAACTGGAACCTGTGATGAGCACTAATAAGTCCACTTGGAGAACACTCAAATCACCACAACACACAAATTTATGTGTTGTGGTGATTTGGGTGTTCTCCAAGTGTATTTGTTGGTAGCAGAAGGATAAATTACTAAAAATATTTTTGTTGTTGTGTCCTGAATGAATCTACAAAAAAACTTAAAAATGACTCACAGCTCACAGCTAAAGAACCTATAAAAGTGAGTTCCAGTTTATAAATAGCTGAATATAGTTATGATATATAATCGCATAAAACCCTGGGCAAAAATAATCGGTTCTATTATACAAACATAACAGCGAGAGATAAAATCAATTGCTCTATTTCGTGTGCACTCGACATTCAAGAATAAATTGTCGACTGTCTGTGCCATCTATAGAGATACATATCGTATTTTGTTGCGCATAAACAAATCCAAATCATACCATTAATCAACACGGATACAGGCTTTTAGTCAAACAAATCTAAAAGTTATGTGGATCGATAATTAGATTCTCTGTAGCTTTTTAGATTTGAGAAACGATATATACACGAACGGGGCCGAATTTTGTGACCGTCATTTTTATTTCATTATGGAAAATGATTTTGTAACACTTACTTTGCCAGTTTCGCAAAACTTTCAGGCTTAACGCCTAAATAAGGAAATCAACTTTGAAACGTCCTGCCGCAGCTAGTGCCTTATGGGTCTGAACTCTTATAATTTGCTTTGAAATATATAAGGAGTTTTGTGTTTATTTTTCATTGGTAGTACATTCAAGAATCGTATATTAATCTGCTTAAGGTGGCTTAATATCATCGGCACCACTCGGCGTTAATCCAACGGCTAACAAAAGACCGGTTTAAATTGTTTTTTGGATATATTTTAATCAAATAAAGATGGCTAATAATCGATGCATTAATCCGACTTTCGACTTTCATAGACGGCACCGTTCCCAGAATATTTGTTTAAAAGTCGCGTTTTTTAAAGTTTACGTTCGACAGAAGAAATGTTTTGCTTCTTGTTTTATTATTAGTGCACACTTGCTAAAGGTAACTAACTTTCTTTCATTTTAACATATATGTTTGACAATCAAGTCAGTTTAGCGTTTTTAGAAAAAAAAGCAAATATATATATATATATATATATAATATATATATATATATATATATATATATATATATATATATATATATATATATATATTGTTATGTTCTTCTAACACTGATTTAAAAACTTGAAAAGACATGCATTTTTTAGGAAATATTAGAATCCACGGCTACAAAACGAATGTTGAATGTTGAACCCCCAAAACGTGCTGCTACCTGAAAACTTACGATGGCTTTATATATATATATATATATATATATATATATATATATATATATATATATATATATATATATATATATATATATATATATATATATATATATATATATATATATATATATATATATATATATATATATATATATATATATATATATATATATATATATATATATATTTGCGTCTGTGTGTGTACAGGTGTCCACTATAAAAGGGTGCACCGGGATTTTTACAAGAACTCCAAAACATTTCTAAAACACGCCGACTTCGTTGCGAAGGCAAATATCTGAAAAATAATTTGTAGTTTTAAAAATTGCTGATTTGAATATAAAACCGAAAGATATCTCCAAAAAAAGGAGCTACGCGACCTACTTTTTCTATTGAAAGTAGAGTTATGAGAGTGACCCCTGCTGATGGTTAAATGTCATACATTTTGTTAGGATTAAAAAAAGTGTTTTCAAGGTTTTTAGAAATACTGAGCAGTTCTTGTGAAAACGCTAGTGCAACCTTTTAGAATGAACAACTGTATATATATATATATATATATATATATATATATATATATATATATATATATATATATATATATATATATATATATATAAATATATATATATATATATATATATATATATATATATATATATATATATATATATATATATATATATGTATATATATATATAATATATATATATATATATATATATATATATATATATGTAGTGTCATTGTAAAAGTCAATGTAACTTGGCTCTTCACAAAACTTGTTATTTCGGCAAAAATATGGAACAGAAAAGAAAGTTGCTTGTTCTGAAGTATTGTTATGTGGAAAGGAATACGAGGCAGTAAAGGTTTTGGGTGAAATTTTAGATGGAGAAAAGAAGGGGCAGAACTAAATTTGAAAATTAGTATGTCAAAATTTGAAGTTTGTTATTCAGAGGATAGCTGTCAAATATTTTTGGAATGACGTTTGGTATAATTATGTCGAAATACTTCACAAGTCAACGACTTATATGTATTGACATGCTGTATAGTTATGAGCAATAAAGAATAAAGAAAGAATATATATATATATATATATATATATATATATATATATATATATATATATATATATATATATATATATATATATATATATATATATATATATATAGTGTCACATTGAAAACGAGCTGTCAGCCGTAACTGCCAGTAAAAGATTTTGTGAAGAAAAACCTGTAAACACGTCAAGTTTGCTTGTGATGCGACAAATTTTGACTCAAAAATTATTGCCCAAACTTTACCCCCCTAAGCGGGGATGTGATCCCTCAATTTTATTCAAATGGGAATAGGGGTCATGTAATAGCTCGTTGAAAAGAGCTTTTCATTCCCTATAATTTGCTTTTTATTTTTGAAATTCGGTCTACTAGTTTAGAAGATATGGGTTTTTTAAACACCACTAATGCATTTCTTAAAAATTTCTTAATGTTCAATTTGGGCCTCACCAGTGTCCACTACAAGATAAAAAGGTAGCTAACGGTTTGCGTAGGTAATAAAAAATTATTTAGATAAATGTGCTCCAGAAAAACCCATGACATATTTTGCTGAGGTTTTTTTGGCGCACCTTAATCTAAATGACTTTGTATTACTTACGCAAACCTTTAACAACATTTTCTTGTAAAGGAGGCTGGTGACGCCTGACTCAAGCATTAAGAATTTCTCCGGAAATGCATTCCTGATATTACATACAGACTTGGAAACTACTTCTATGGCTTCACTGTTGGTTTTTGTAGATGAAGGACGTAGCGAGCGAGTAAGCTAACTGGAGCAAGTGGCCCTTATGAATTCTGGATGTTCTAGGATGTTCTTCAACGTTTCTGTGACTAGTTTCGCTGCTTGACAGCATTTTCAGACAGATAAAAATTGAATTAGTACGAAATCATGTCAACTACAAATAAAGATCTGTTGCTATGTTAACATATAATGTTTTGATCAAAAAATTTATCCAATTGAAAAAAAAATGAGACACAGATGACAGATGAGGCTTTCAAAATGTCTATGTGATGTATGTCAATATTTAACATAAAAATAGAACTAGCCTATAATAACTTTGATAACAGTTACAACAATAAAATAACTAAACAATAAAAGTATAAAAGTAGTCTCTATACAACTAAATTATTGACATACATCAACTCATTATCTTATTACAACTTTTTTGAAAGAATTGATAAATTTATTTTCTTTGACTTATTTAATTAGAAAGAAGAATATCCAAAAAAGGGGAATTCATTAAATCAGTTTGCGCGTTTAAAACAAGGTATCTATTGTCGTGTGTGTGCTTTTTGATTTCTACAGCTTCAAAAAAGTCTAGTTTACGTTTGTCATTATAAAAATGTAGTGGTTGTATGCGGTTATTTACTGTAGGTCTATGTTTGGTATCAATAATATGCTTTGCAAATGTAGATTTGTCAGCGTGGTTATTTCTAAATGCAGAAATATGTTCTTTGTATCGGGTGTTAAAATTTCTAGAAGTTTGACCTATGTAGATTGCGTTACAATGTGTACAAGCTAATTTATAAACTCCAGCTTTTGTCAGGAAACAAGATTTTTCTTTCACGTTAAATAACAAATCACGCGTCGTGTTGTAAGATTTAAAAGCTACCTTTGTATTTGTATAGGTGTTTCTTTTCTCTCTATCATTTTATCTATTATTTTAACAGAGTAGCCATTATTAAATGCTGTTTGCTTAATTATTGAAATTTATTTTTCAAAATTGTTTTGTGACATAGGTATCGAAAATGCACGATGTATCACAGAATGGTAGGCTGAGAGCTTTTGTGAAAAAGGGTGACATGAATCGTATGGTATGGTTGTGTCAGTGTAAGTTGGTTTCCTATATATTGAAAAGTCAAATGAATTATTTTCTAACTTTCTAATTGTTAAGTCTAAAAAATTTATACAACTGTTAGCTTTTTCTTCTAAAGTTAACTTAATATTTGTGTGAAAGTTATTAATAAAATTTAAAAATTCATTTAATTCTGTATGACTACCTTGAAAACATGCTAAAATATCATCTACGTATCTGTACCAAAAGACAATATTATGTGAAAGTTCTGATATTAAAATTTGGTTTTCGAAGTTTTCCATAAATATGTTGGCTAATAAAGGTGACAACGAACTACCCATAGGCAGACCTTCATTTTGCATATAAATTTTATTATTAAATTTAAAATAGTTTTGTTTTATAATGAATCTTTTTAATAAATGTATAAAACATACCAAGTAAGGGCAACAACAATCAATGCATTCCTGAAACTTCAGAAATCCATATCTTCTAAACGAATAAACCGTATTTCAAAAGTAAAAAAAAAGCAATGTAGAGGGAATCAAAGGCGCCTTTCAACGAGCTATCACATGACCTCTATTCCTATTTGAAAAAAATTGAGGGACGACATCTCAGCTTAGGCGGGTGGAGTTTGGGCTATACTTTTTGAGTCAAATGTTGTCCGCCTCACAAAGAAACTTCACGTGTTTTTTTAGGTTTTTTTCGATAAAATCTTTTCCTGGCAGTTAAGGCTGCCAGCTCGTTTTCAAT
Source organism: Tillus elongatus (assembly GCA_964006375.1). Classification (NCBI taxonomy): domain Eukaryota; kingdom Metazoa; phylum Arthropoda; class Insecta; order Coleoptera; family Cleridae; genus Tillus; species Tillus elongatus. The sequence continues at coordinate 160,559,447 of OZ023264.1, read as the reverse complement.
GGGCCACCCTCTATATATATATATATATATATATATATATATATATATATATATATATATATATATATATATATATATATATATATATATATATATATATATATATATATATATATATATATATATATATATATATATATATATATATATATATATATATATATATATAAAACTCACTCTAAACAACTATTTTGGCGACCCTATTTTGCACTTAATCCAATTTTTTTTTCAGAAGTCGTTATCTTCTCAATATCAATTTTTTCTGAGAAAATTACATTACACATTCATATCTTCAATCGTTTATAATTAAGTTTTATTGTATTTTTTTTCCTATTACCTTTCAACATTTTTGTGTTATTGTTACATTTCATCCTACTTACTTTTTGTAGTGTGGAATGTTTAATACAAGTGTGCCTGATAAGTGTGCCTGATGTGTTTGTACTCTTTTGAACTTACGACAATAATTTGCTTATATTACCTTTTAATGGATTATTTTTCTTACAGGTAAGCAACGCATCACCAATATCGTGCAAAGTAGTGTGGTGAGTAGGTACTACTAAGCCCAAGAATGATATTCAAACAGTGAAAAATAAAAAAATTTCATAAAAATTTTCAGCGTGTAAGTAGTTATTATCCCTCCAAATAAGCTTGGGATAATGTAAAAAAATCAGTGAATTATATTAAAAGTGGGTCTTATTTTTTTATTTATGTAAGTTTTGAACAATATTTCTCTGCATAAAAAAATGATTATTGATGAATTTTGAACATTAAATTCAGATTTTTAATAATTAATTGTAGGTTCATAACTCTTGCACTTTCTTCTTGAATTTGATCAGGCTACTCTATTAAATCGTATAGTCAGATCTATAATCTAACCATATTCATTGTTTTTCTTGATTGCTATGATGCCACTCCTTCTGGTGCTCCCAGTTTCTGGGAGGCCATGAACTCCTTCTTCTTCTACTTGGAAGGCTTTCCCTTTTAGTGTACAAGTAAGTAGTCCCCTAACTTCATGACGATGTCTGTTCCGAAGCAGTTCTCCGTGTGTGCTAAACCCGAGCACATGTGCAAGAGTTTCCTACTCGTTACAGTGTATGCAATGGGATGTGTCGATACTGCGATCAGGGATATTACGAACAGGAGCCACATTACATGCCATTCTTAAACAATCACGCCATTCAGATGATGTTAATGCGTTTTGACGGCATATCCAAGAATTCTCTTGCCCAACCTGCAGGTAAAGAGGAAAACAAACTTCATCCACCCAAAATTACTTGCTCCGAGAACTAACCTGGAAAGAGTTGAACAGATTTTTTTCTATATTTAACGTTGGTCTATTTCCGCGACTATGGCCAATCACCGACGCCACGAACAGTTTCACCCCACTATCCTGGAAATCTGGCCGAACCCCAGTCTTTCTGTAAGAAGAGTAGGGATCTTTAACGTACCCAACCTCTCATTGACACAGAACCGACGGCTTTACGCCCCCTCCGAAGGGCGGAATGTGCGGACATTCAACTTGCTTACATACAATGCCAGAACCTCGGTTGATGTTAATTGTACAGAATGTACTGAAAAAGTGAAAGGAGGACGCTGGGATCGAATCCGGCACCCTTCGATTCATAGGCACACGTTCTGGCCACTGTACCGCGTAGGCTCCTAGCTGAATTTTTAAATAGGTAGATAAACTTTAAACATAAATGGTGACAGTTTATCTGATACCCTTTCTTCAGGGCTTAAGGGAGCAGGGTCTTGTCGATTAACTGCCACTTGTAATACAATTTTAAACGTTAACAGCCTAAATCATTAATCCTGTGGTGACGATAACTTTCTTAGTAAAACGATCGTGAGAACCTAAAAATATGTTGTGGTGAGTTGGATTCTCTAAAGTGTAATTAATAACGAGATTATGTTAACAGTTCACCTTTTAGTATATTTTTATTTAAAAAAAATCACTAATAGAGAAGTATCGATGGTGAGACTTTTCAAATTTTCTTTCAAATGAGCGCGAACTAGGACCCCTAGCCCATATCCGGGGCCAGTTTTAATTATATATATATATATATATATATATATATATATATATATATATATATATATATATATATATATATATATATATATATATATATATATATATATATATATATATGTATGTATATATATATATATATATATATATATATATATATATATATATATATATATATATATATATATATATATATCCAACCGATAACTCAAAAAATAATTAAGCGATTTCCATGAAACTCGGAAAGTGTCTTTCTTTTATTAATGGCTTGGATGAGTTCGTTAGCCAGGAAAATCGGACAAGGTTTTCCGGAAAAATTTTGAGTTTTCTTTCAAAAACTACAAAGCTGTTGTAATGAAATTTGGTGTATATGTTGCCTTGAAAAAGGCCTTACTACGTAATAAAATTTAACTTTCTAAGTTTATATAAAATTGAGGTTTTTTAAATTTAAATTTTCTTTAGAAAATTTTTTTTTCTCCAAAACTTACAAAGCTATTTTAATGGAATTTCATCGATATGTTGCCTTGTGATAGGTCTTACTATACGCAAAAATTCAACTTTCCCAGTTAATATAAAATTGAGTTTTCCAAGTTTGAAGCATTTAATAAAAATTCACTACCATAACGCACTTGCTGCGTCCGGAACTTTTTCATTTATTGTTATGCTAAATTGTTTTTTTTTTCAACTTTGAAAAAAAACTATTTTTTTGATCTACATTTGCTCAAAATTTTCTTACCTTTCTAAATTTTTTTTAGGTTATAATCAGGAGTCAGAATGTATAAGGAAGGCCCCTGGTGTGTCTTTTGCTTTGAAAAAACATGAAGTAAACATTTTATAGCGTGGTATTTGATTTTTGTAATTTGATATTTTCGGTCATAGACTTGTTTAAATGTATTTTACAGGACGTATTTATATCAATTTCCACTTGCAATTTGCTTAATGGTTGTTTGAGTTACGGGTGTCAAGACAGTCCTTGCATAAATCAATTTTTACGTATCGCTGCAGCATGGTTACTTTTCCGTTTTAGTGCTAATTTTAATTAAAATCTCCTATGGTACCTTTACAGTTATTTGGAAGTCAATTGTTGTAACATAAAAACTGACTGAGGCTATATGCGTGTTTAGTTTTAGGTTTAGTTTTCCAGAAAAGCTTGTTATATGTGACAACATTATAGAAAAGACCAATTGTCTACTATGCTCTCTAAACCTCGGACTGATTCTTGTCACGCACTGCAGCTTTTATAGATTATGTTCTACAAAATGTGTAAGGCTAGTAGCTAGATTAGCCTACTGTTCCATTTTTTTGTTCTAGATAAAAATGTAGCATGCTATTGAGGACAAATTATGTGTATTGTTAATGAACTTTTGGTGAATCTGTATCTTGAAAGTGCGTATATAAATGAGGTGGTTTTATCTTCTTATGAGCCTTATTTATTTTAATATGTGTATCGCAAAACTTTTATCGTCAATATTCCCAGAAGTTGTTTACTGTGTTACAAATCTATATTATGTCGAAGTTTCAGAACAACGGTTTTGTCAATCTGTAATAAGTCTGACTGCAGACTTTCCGAAGTTAACATACATACTTGACACTTACAAATTAAAAGATCGTGTGGGTTATTTTTTAGATGGAGTTCTCATTCAAAAACTGTTTTTTCCAAAAGGTAATGAAAAGAATACTAAGGAGCAGACAAGAAAAACGCATATTCTCCAGAATCTTATAATTTTAGATGTAAGTGGCGTTTGCTACGTTATACATATTCCTGTCTTATCAGGTTTATGCAAGACATTCAAACCGCATTGTGTTTTATTCAAAACCTAAAGAAAAAATACTTTGGACGAACAAAGTGCATCTAGCCCAACAACAAGCAAACTGCGTTATATCCACAAGCTTCAGTTTGAACGGGAAAGGCAGCAGTGTAATTTGCCCTTAGGTTTAACTACTAGTGTGTTATTTTGTTCGTTGTCAGTGATGTTTATTTGTTTGAACTTTTTTTAAGTTAAAGCTGAAGGAAAATCTCATTGACATTTACATTAAGCATTACATTACATTATTACCCGAAAAATTACTTTACATTATTTTTGAGGTGTTCGTTGATAACAAAACAGTAAAGATTTCTCAGAAGTTGTTAAGTGCGATTTACAGAGTTGGTCGAAAAAGTAGAAATAAAATTTTCAAGAAAATTGTACTGGGAAGAGAAGTTGAAGAACAAACATGTGGGGACAAAGGGGCCTCTAATTTCATGACAAATTGCTTGCAGTATGTAAAATATGTTCGTTTGTTCGTTGCAAAAATACACACACGTTGCTGGTTCGCTTTTGTAATAAGCAAAAGGAACAAACATAACAATAACACTGCGCGAAAACAATGAATATTTACACTTAACTACTTAAAAGCCTAATAATGCACGATTGAATAATAATTACTACCTATATCGTATTTACGTTAATAATTTTAAGTTCTATCTGTAAACTTTCGTTCGAGCTGTGTCTTTATGCGTTTAAATCTCGTTCACAAGTAACTTCTGTCTTTCCTTAAAACTAAAACTTATCTACCCTACGCTACAGATGTTTGCTTCATATGTGGCCCTTTTCACATATGGTCACACAATGTTGCCATCTACTAAACCTATCTACTGTTCTACACAATTTTCAACACAGTAGACAGTTCAAAGGCAAAGGCAGCCATTATAAAAGAAACAAATCCAGGAAGATATAATCACCTCTTGAGTACATCATCTCTAAATGTTGTGACTTATACACTGAAAAAGTAACTGATAATCTAAAAGTAAACACAGAGTGTTTGATAATAAGTTTAACATAGGATTTGGTAGTCATGCAACAGACGTTGTAATTCTATTTTAGAACATAAAATTACAGGAACAATACAGAAGTTGCGATTGAAAAATAAAAATGCGAAACTGAATTAAAAAATTCATCGTACAAGAGCAGAGCATTTCCACAAAATTATAAAATAGGATCCACCCAATACATTATCTTTTTGTTTTGATATTTAGCAAATCTAGGCACTACGAAAAGTACCACTATACGATGCTTTTTATACCCAACAGCTTTCTCTATATATTTTTTGTATCCTTAGAGCTAATGGAGAAAGTCCAATATTTTACTTATGGATGGAACACCAAGGGGTTTGTGGAAGTATTGTCTGCTCTGTTACATTTTTCAAGAAAATGAAACCTTTTCCAAATTTAAACTGAATATGACTGTTCAAAAAAAGAGAATAGCTATGTCATAGACATGCTAATGATTGGGCTTTACAGATTTGCTTCCGAGACAGTAAGAACCAAAGCTGCTGATACTTGCTGATAGAAAGAAATTTTGGGACGCCACAGTACTACTAAGACACCTAAGAAATTTTATCAATTCTATTCTCAAGTAGGCAAAGTACGCCAGTTTGGCAATCATTGGTTTTTGCATGATATTAAAAATAAACCTACCTACCAAATTTGGTTATCATACATTTTTTATTTTTTAAGATAATGTTTTTTTTTAAATGAAAACCCAAAATTTTTTCGGTAAACCTCGTCCGATTTTTCTGATTAACAAACTTATTAAAGCCATTTACAAAAGGAAGGTACGTGCCAAATTTTATCAAAATCGGCCCATTATTCTTTAAGATACAAAATTTTTTCAAATGAAAACTCAAAATTTTCTTGGAAAACCTCGTCCGATTTTCCTGACTAACAAACTTGTCAAAGCCATTCACAAAAGTAAGGTACATGCCAAATTTTATTAAAATCGGCTTATAACTTTTTGAGATAAGAATTTGTTTCGAATGAATAATCAAAATTTTCCCGGAAAACCTCGTCTAATTTTCCTGACTGGCAAACCTGTCAAAGCCATTTACAAAAGAAAGGTACCTGCAAAATTTTATTAAAATCGGCTTATAACTTTTTGAGATAAGAATTTTTTTCGAATGAAAACTCAAAATTTTCCCGGAAAACCTCGTCCGATTTTCCTGACTGACAAACTTGTCAAAACCATTTACAAAAGGAACGTACATGCAAAATTTTATAAAAATCGGCTTATTACTTTTTGAGATAAGAATTTTTTTCGAATGAAAACTCAAAATTTTCCCGGAAAACCTCGTCCGATTTTCCTGACTAACGAACTTATCCAAGCCATTTACAAAATAAAGGTACATGCCAAATTTTATCAAAATCGGCCCATTATTTTTTGAGTTATCGGTGTGATACATATATATATATATATATATTAGGCTGACAGACCTACAAACAAATCAAGTTTTCTATATGTTTGAGACTTTTACGTCGTTTAAGCAAAATTTCTGTCACCGATATTTCACCACCACACGTTTAATCTCTAATTTAACTTTAACCTAGAATACCAGATGGTTAATAATAAATAAACCCTGCGACGTTATATTACTAGGGTTTTAACGAAATGTTAATTTTCACCAAATCACCCCCATTCACCCCCCACACAATGAATGACTAGCATCTTAAAAAACCGATCCACAAGGGAGTGCAGCGGAGGCCTTTGCAGTTAGCAATTCTTTAGCCAGTATGGTTCCGCAACCTCGCATCCTAACAAACAGCTCAAATGCCTTGGATCTCCTTCTAAGTACAAAACCTGAATGCAATAAAACATTAGTCACCGCCCCCTATATATATATATATATATATATATATATATATATATATATATATATATATATATATATATATATATATATATATATATATATATATATATATATATTATATATATATATATATATATATATATATATATATATATATATATATGTATATATATATATATATATATATATATATATATATATATATATATATATATATATATATATATATATATATAAACATATAAAAATTGAAACTGACCCCGGATATGGGTTCTAGGGGTCCTAGTTCGCGCTTATTTGCAAAAATTTTTTCAAAATTCAAAAGTCGGGATCTCCCCATTAGTGAATTTTTTCTACGAAAATTCACTAATATATGAACATGTTAAAAAGAGTGACTAGTATGAGTCAATGTAAAATAATTTACATGAAAAAAGAAAACTTTGATGATACAATTTTAGTCAAAACAAAAAATTTGTACAGGACGCACACATTCAAAAAGGCTGAAACCCATATAAAACCACGGAAATGTTTAAAGCAAATTAAAATCCCTGATGTATCTCTGGGCCATAAAATAAATAAAAAATACTAGACAACCTTAAGAAGCTCTTGACCTCGTTATCAGGTGTAAGCTGGGCACCGTGTGTCCGGAATTGACTTGCATTGATCGGTTTCAACATTTTCTGAATTTGCTTTCAAATAAAATGGTCAAAGCGATGATAATTCCCAACTTTGTGAATGTTATGACATTGAAGCAGTAAATTTTATATAAGAAGATACTTAATTAACATAGGAATTAAAAATTGCGCACTTAAAATATAAATAAACCAGATTGTATTTTACTATCTATTAACAAAGTAGTGCTGCAAATCTAATAATAACCTCCACATAGCTGTGATAATCCAGACTTCTCAGAGAAATTCTCACGATATAAATTTAGGGTCCATGACTTGACAACAAGAAAACAATCGTGTCCCTGTTTCCGTAAACTTCTGAAACGTTTCTTTCTCGAGCTTTAACGAGAAAAGGTCAATTTTCACCAAATCAGCCCTCATTTACCCCTTACTCCCTAGAGCGATCTTTCCCAAAAATAACTCGAAGCGTTCCTTTGTCAGGTGTTAACTGGGTACCAAATTGGAAGATTATGTCTCAATTTGTTCGAAAGTTATTACGCCTACTAACAGACAGACGTTTAGGCTGACAGACCTACAAACAAATCAAGTTTTCTATATGTTTGAGACTTTTACGTCGTTTAAGCAAAATTTCTGTCACCGATATTTCACCACCACACGTTTAATCTCTAATTTAACTTTAACATAGAATACCAGATGGTTAATAATAAATAAACCCTGCGACGTTATATTACTAGGGTTTTAACGAAATGTTAATTTTCACCAAATCACCCCCATTCACCCCCCACACAATGAATGACTAGCATCTTAAAAAACCGATCCACAAGGGAGTGCAGCGGAGGCCTTTGCAGTTAGCAATTCTTTAGCCAGTATGGTTCCGCAACCTCGCATCCTAACAAACAGCTCAAATGCCTTGGATCTCCTTCTAAGTACAAAACCTGAATGCAATAAAACATTAGTCACCGCCCCCTTAGTCACTCAGACCACGGCATGGTTACTGTTTCCTGCGCAATGCAACCCGATGTCACACAGCTATCACACCCACGTATCGTTTGGCACTACAACTTCGCGAACTAGGACGAAATGCGGGATTACTTTTCCTCATTTCCATGGGCGTCTGTCTGCTTCTCCATCCTGACCCCACTGAGATCTCACAAAACCTCACCGAAATCATCCAAGCTGACATGGAATTATTTATTCCACGTACACAGAAAACCTCTTCAGCCACTTAAAAGCCCCGGTTCTCTAAATCATGTGACAACGCCAGACTTGAAAAGGTCAAAGCTCACAAAACGCTTCCCAGTCAAGAAAACCGTGAAGCATTTAACGACGCAAGAAACCGCTATGCTCGCATTCTTTCTAAGGAAAAAAGCTCGTATAATAACCACATCAAAAACAAACTCCTCTCAAGCTTTAACGGCAGCAGACCGTTATGGAGTCTTGCTAAATCTATGGGGAATAATTTCTGAAAGCGCACCTCTTGTTCCAGGGGATGAAATTGTTTCTACCGCCCTGGGCAAGGGCGAACTTTTTGCCTCGTTGTTCGCCGACAATTCTACTCTCAACCTACCGCCAAATGTTCAACAACCAACAGTCCCCCAATGTCGCGCATAAAATGACGGCTATCATTTTCAAAACTAAAAAGGTACGAAAGATGCTCTTTTCTCTTAATATCAGGAAAGCCTCTGGCCTTGACAAGATCCCAACAACTGTTCTCAAAAAATGCGCACCAGAACTGGATCCTGTCCTGACACGTCTGTACAATAGATGCATATTCCCTAGTACCTGGAAAACTGCTTGAGTACAACCCGCCCCCAAGAAAGGATCCAAAGCGTTTCCTAGTAACTACAGGCCTATTTCTCTCCTTTCAATCGTCTATAAAGTGATGGACACCGAATTACTAAAATTTCTTGAAAAACACGGTCTAATCCACGACAGGTAGTATAATTTCCGTCAGCTCACATCAACTGCCGACTTCTTTTCTTTTGTCACCCATTCTTGGAACAAGTCTATGGAACTACAAGGTGAATCGCAGATTGTCGCTCTAGACATATCCAAAACATTCGACCAGGTCTGGCACGCAGTGCTGCTTAATAAACTTCACGCCTATGGCCTACCAACAAAACTCTGTACATGGACAGCAAATTTTCTCTCCAACCGGAGCATTTCTCGTGTCGTGGATAGCCAATCCTCTAAACTGTATCCAATTAATGCGGGTGTTCTTGAAGGTTCAGCTTTATCCCCTACTTTGTTTCTTCTCCACATCAATCACCTTCTCTCTATCACATCCAACCTAGTTCACAGTTACGCGGATGACACCACCATCCACTCAAATATACAATATTTTACGCCTGTCTCTTTAGCCTAATTAGATCGCAAACTCATTGAGGGTTCTGTCTCTGTGGATCTCCAAAAAATATTAGACTGGGGAAGTAGAAACCCTGTACAATTCAACTCCACCAAATCTCAGTCTTTCTTTCTATCTCATAAGACACCTCTAGACACATCCCAATGAATAACCCAGTTATTCAAAGTAATGAGTCCTTTCCACTTGTTGGCATTTCTGTGGCTCGAAATCTCAACTGGCACCAACATGTCACATCAATTTCAGAAGCAGCTGCAAAGAAATTAGGTTTCCTCTTCCGGGCTCGCAAATACTTTTCACCAGCTAATCTCTATACCTTATATACTTCACAAATAAGGCCTAACCTCGAATACTGCTCCCACATCTTGGGTGCCGCTGCCGCTTCTACACTCGCATTCAGAAGAGAGCTATACGTCTTATCGGTGACCCTACCCTAAGCCAAAGGCTGCCATCCCATGCCCACCGACTTGCTGTTGGTGACTTCTCTTTATTTTATAGGTATCTGCATTGGCACTGGTCAGAGGAGCTGTCTACCAGAGTTCCTCCACCTGCTGCCCCAACAGATTTACCAGGGGAATAGAGCTAATTCACCATTTTATTGTCAAGATCACCAGACATAGAACATTTTGTTATGCCCGTTCTTTTGTCCGCAGGACTTCCAAGTTGTGGAACTTCTTGCCGGCACAAGTTTTTCGTTATGCTCCGAACCTCCAAACCTTAAAGTCCAGAATTAACAAGTTACCTCTTTTCTCCTTGTCGATACCCACGATATGATAGTATTTAGACCCTAAGCCCTAGTGCTGTATTTTTGAAATATATATTTAAAAAAAAACAGAAAAAAATACAATGACAGAACATCGGTTGATGTTAATGTTACATTTTGTACTGAAAAATGAAAGAAGAACCCTGGCATCGAACCCAGTACCGTTCAGTTCAGAAGCAAACAGTCCTAGCACTGAACCACCGAAGCTCTACGATGTGGAAGTAAAACAATAGAAGTTAAATAATATTTATGGCGCAAAAGAGTATTTAAAATAACAAGCAAAGTTACATATTGCAGATACGTCTCTTAGGGTTTGCAGGATAGAATGAAGGGAAAAAGTCGAACACGTTTATTGAATTACTTTCAAATAATGTCTAAGTCTTGCTCTTTTCTAACCTCTATTATCTGATGGTTTGATTTTCTTGAAAGCAGTATTAAGTTACAAGAAAACTTGACATTTTTGAAAACTTGGAGAACAACATAGAGACAAGACAATTTTTTACGGTCACAAACCGAAAGGAAACATGTCTAGTTTATTATGCTTTTTCTGTGAAAGGGCAAAACATCCAGCTGAAATATTTATGTGACGTGTTCCCGAACATTTCAACTTATTGTGACGACCTGTGTGATATATTCGAATCATAAAGGAGTAGCGAATTAAGGAACAAGCGAAGCGCTTAAGAATGGCTGCGACACACACATACACACAAGTCTGTGTAGAATTGACACCGACAAAAGCTAATACAATTACTGGCTTGTAGGGGTAGTTTGTATCTGGCTCACGTAATATTTACTCCGCAGAGTGCGGCAATAGGATACGATATACGGCGAACTTGTCTTTTTCAGTCCGATACTCAGCCGTATCGCTGCCGAGAAAGTTTGCTCTCTTACTTAACTAATAACATTCATCTGGAAGTTCCAGTTTTGGCCTGTTTTTTTACAACTATCCTAACTCCGCTTCAGATAAGTTCTATGCTACTGCGGAATTTTAAATTTCTCGGTCACTGCTTATGCACGTGTATTTGTGCAGAATGCGAATGCTGTTAAGCGTATCTGTGCAATGTTAACGGTTGCTAGGGAATGTAAAGTAAGATTTTTAGACTGATAATGGAAGCTGAATAAAAGAAAGATGTCACGAAAAACTAGACATAACGGGTGTGCCATCTAACGTTTGGAATTGGAACTATAGGTTATTTTCAAGTTGGAAGGTTTGATCACATTTCCGATGTGACAGAAAGTTAGTTTTACGTTTGACATTTATGAAATTGGTCGATTTTCGCTTAAACAAAGCTGGGAAATATTAAAAACATATTTCCAAAGTGGTGAGTCTTCTACTCAAACTGTAAGAAATTTACGAAAAAAATTTGACAAAAAGGATGTGCCAAAAACGAAGTTTGTGGATCAATTTGTGAAGCGAGTTCGTGAAACTGGATCGTTGTCGGATTCAACAACCCGCGTGCGTACTCGTCCAGTGCGCTCAACCGAAAACATCGCTACTGTTGCTCAGAATGTGCGTGAACAACCATCAACGTCAACTCGTCATCGTTCTCAAGAATTGAACATTTCAAGCACTTCTTTGAGAAGAATGTTGCATAAAGATCTCGGTATGAATGCGTACAAAGTTTAATTAGTGCAAGAGCTGAAGCCGCATGACCATGTGATGCGTTTTCGGTTTACTCAATGGGCCAACGACCGCTTGATCGAAGATGAGCAATTTTACCGAAAAATCATCTTTTCAGATGAAGCTCATTTCCACCACGAAGGATACGTCAATACTAAATTGTCGTATCTGGGGCTCAGAAAATCCACACCTCATCGTGGAGAAACCAATGCATCCACAACGATTGACTGTCTGTTGCGTATTTTGGTCTGGCGGCATTATTGGGTCATTTTTCTTCGAAAATGAGCAAGGAAATGCCGTTACGGTGAATGTCGATCGCTACCACGCCATGCTAAGAGATTTTTTGTTTTCCAAGATTAAAGAGTATTACATAGACGATATTTAGTTTCAACGTGCCACAGCCAACGTAATAATCGATCTTTTGCGCACTGTTTTCGAAAATCGCATAATCAGCCGAAATGTTCATGTCAATTGGCCACCTCGAAGGTGCGATTTGACTCCGTTGGACCTTTTTTGTGAAAAGCCGTTAAGGACAAGTGTTACGCTAACTATCCAGAGACGATTTTAAAACATGATATTTGGAGTTCCCATTGACGAAATAGAGGCCCAAACAATCCAAAATGTACTGAAAATTGGACTGATAGAATGGGGTATTGTAGGACTAGCTGTGGCAGTCATTTGAATTATGTTGTCTTTGGGGGCTTTGAAGACTTGATGAGAGCGGCGGAGGATAGAGAGGAGTTTGCTGTTGTAGTCGCTAACCTCAATTAGTGGAGATGGCACCCAAAAAAGAAGAGTCTTCAATTCGTAAATGGAAAGGTACAATCTTTCTAATAAGCTCATAGCTTTGAAAAAATATTCATTAGTTTTTTTTATAGCCGATTCAAATTCCATATCCTAAATGGCCCACCCGTTATATCCTCCTGAGACCCGAACTCAAAAAATGAATAAAATGAAAATAATGTTTGTGTGCTTTGACTAGAAATGGGTACTAAAACAAACAGATTCAGTCAAAATAAAATTTTATTTTGAAAAGTCCATTTTATTGGACACTCGGATTATAAGCATTCATTTTGACTTTTTATGAATTTTAAGAAAACAGTCATGATCATAAGTTATACAGTAAAAATTATTACATTTTTCGCACAAAAACTTTGTTTTCTTGTTACATTTCGGATATTTGGATCTTACTGAGTTTTTCATATCACCTTTCAAAATTGGAAGGTGTCATCTACTTATGACACTGGCGTTGTTATTGTTTGGTAAAGGTAATGAGGTTTCTGTTCGAGTATTATATCACGTAGGATTTCTTCTTGCATGAATTGAGCTTCGTTCTGATACGTCATTATCAGACCCCTCCTCAGTTTCTGAGCTAAGAAGCCATTCAGAAGTTTGAAGTTTGAAATCAAAGAAGTGCGTGTACTTTTTGTTTAACTTTTTAAAATCATTTCGGTACGAAATTCGGGAGTTGGCAATTACGACGTCCACACAATGAAAAATACTTTTAACAGTCGATTTATTGGTTCGCGCAGTTATCCGATAATACGCAATCATTCTGTCAATAAGATGGATGCCTCCCATGCATTCATTGGACACCATGTTAGGTCTTCTCACTCGAATGAATTTTTTCTCAGATTTCGACCATCTCCTGCATGCATCTGGAGGTTCGTCTTGTAAAGTATTGGATGCAAGAAGAACAGGTTTCATATCAAACCATTGGAGGACATTAATTTTTCCATCATATCTTTCAATTTGTTCAGATGAACCCCTTCCCAATTTTTTTAAATATTTTCTTTTGTCAGGTGAATAGCTTGTGGAATTCTTGATTTCATGATTGTACCAGTTCCATGGATTTTTTTCTAATAGTGTTTCTAGTAGAGGAATTGTGGTAAAGTATCTGTCCATGTAGACAGTCCATGTAGACATGCGAACCCTACGGTAGCGTCTCAACAAGTCTGATGACGGCTGAACCACCTGCACTTAAATGATTTACGGAATTATCCAGGAAAGTATCTTTATCTTGGTATACCTCAAAATCTCAAATCAACCCAGATGGTGTGGCACACACAAAATTTTGTAAGCGTTCAGGATTGGGCTTACCACGCACAAATTGTTTGACACCACACACTCCGGTGAATGGTATCATTTGTTCATCTATTGCAACTCCAGCTTCTCTTGGCAGGGTTAAACATGTGACTCTAACTTTCTTCATGATAAGTCTAACTTTCCAAAGCTTATCTCTTTTGCGATATTCTTCTGAAATATCACGATCAATAACTACCTTTAAGTGGTTTCTAATAACAACAAATCTATCTCTAGTCATTCTTGAGGCTATAGCGTACACTTTTGTGGTTTTTGCCCAATACATACGTATTCTAGGATATTTTAGAACTGGCATTAGGAAGGTTATTTCAAAAAAATGTTTTGTTTCCTTAAGTGTTAAGTTTGGTGGCTTGTTGCGTACTAGCATGCATTTTACATTTGTAGATTGGCAGATTTTTTGAAAAATATTGTCATCGAAATACATTGCACAATAATCAGACACTGAAAAATGTTGTCGTTCATCACAATTATCAACATTCTTTGGAATATTAAAATGTGTTCCAAAAAAGCGTCACAGTTTTTCCAGGCGTATTTTGCTTTATTCGATTTTTTTGTTTTTGGATTTGTTCTTGCCTTTTTTTCCTGTTTTGTACACGCTTAAAAGTAAATCATCATCCGAGTCCCAACCACATTTTTCATTTTGTACACCATTTTTAGATTTTTCTTTAATTTCTTCCTCTAAAACATCAATATATTCTTCTTGATCTTCTTCTAAAGCATCCATATCTTCTTGATCTTCATCTAAATCCGATACATTAATAACCTCCTTCTCAGCTTCAATCTCTTCAATATCTTCAAAATCATCATTTTCTTCATTATCTTCAAAGCCTTCTACGTCAGACGAATCGGCTTCTAATATTTGAAGTAACATATCGTCATCAATACCTGGCTGTAGGTATCGCTTATCACCAAATATTTCTAGAATAAAAAAAATGTCTTGGCAGAGCCCTTACGTCCGCTTGATTGGACATAACTAAATTTAAAATTTTCGAAAATAGTCCTCACGTCCAACCTGATGGACGCGAAGAATTTAGGATGGTTGAAAGCTTGGTCACAAACGTTTACACTAAAAGATGTACTTAATAAAGTATAATACGTATGACTATAACAATAAATTGCAATAAAACGTTGATACATACATATATATCCATGTCCCTGTAGAGAGAGGTATTACATAGCTGTGGCAAAGAAAATTGACTGTAGTTTCATTGCCTAATCTATGAGAACAGTTATAATTTAAGCACATTTACTAGAAGTTTAGGATTTAGCGAAATATTATAACAAGTGATCCAAAACTTAATTACTCTATAAACGTAAATTATTAAAAATATACAAATATAAAACCATATAAAATAATAATAACAAAATACACTAACAAACAAAACAAAACGCGCTCAGCATTCAATAAAAATATAAACCTAAGCAGGACTAAATATACATAAGAATAATACATTCAATCAAAAATATTGTACACAAATACTTAAAATTGACATATATAAAACAAAACACAAAATAAAATACACAAACCCACCGTATATGCTAATATATATATATATATATATATATATATATATATATATATATATATATATATATATATATTGTGTTGGGAAATTGCACATTATAAACATCAGAGTGTACATAATAAAAATTCCATATAAATTTCACTATAAAAAAAGGAAAACCCCAACGGAAAGCTAATTTGATGACGTTAAACTCCTATTATGTGTTGAAATATGTAAATGTTCAGACCTACGTATACTGGGGGGTTATCTTAGCAACGTTGTTGCAATGATTGAACCACTGGTGTGTAGTAAGCACAATACTTGCGGTTTACACGTGATGTATATGGGCTCTCTGTAAATTGTGTACATATCCATATCGTTCGACATTTTTCTTTACACTAAAACATAAAAACAAAATAAAAACATTAATATACAAGCATCTTTTCTATTATTGTTAGTCAGTGTTATTTGGATGAGCAATGACAGGTATAAAGCCATATTTTATTAAAATAATCGTAATGAAACTTTTAAGATTTATAACTTTAGCAAATTTGGATAGTTACTCAGTTTAAATGAGCCAAACATCTATATGCAAATAGCTTAAACTCTTAATCATGACATTCAAACCAAAGAATTATGCTCTAAAACAATATTCACCTTGATAAGTTAGAATAAGATGTGATAAAAAACAAACACTTTGTATATAATATATAAAAGACTGTTTTTTTAATGTAAGCAATGGACTAAAGTTTATCA
This sequence comes from Tillus elongatus, assembly GCA_964006375.1. Lineage (NCBI taxonomy): Eukaryota > Metazoa > Arthropoda > Insecta > Coleoptera > Cleridae > Tillus > Tillus elongatus. The sequence goes on along the minus strand of OZ023264.1, from coordinate 160,543,047 downwards.
AAGACAAAGTGTTTTTGTGTTGTGAGACTCTTTATCAAGAATTACAGCATGCAAAATTGTTTTCGTTTTCAATTTAGTATTTATTATTGTCTAGAATTAGTAAGGTTATGCCAAATGTCATTTTTAATAATAGCGATGTAGTATAATAAGATTTGAACTTACCGGGCTTTTTCAAATATGAACAACTGTCAAAGAGGTTCTAATTATTTTAAGAAAGAATGCCCTGATACAAAATAGGAAACGACATTCCAGATAAAATTGGAGAAGATTTTCGATTTTCGGTGGTTGATTGTTGGTGGTTAATGAATTAAGATGCGATAGGCAGCGTTATATTTTACTCCCCAAAGAATTTCAGTATTTTAAAGTATATTTTGTGTAAAGAAGATCCATTGTGTCCCTGGAAGCAACATAATTTATTAAATGAATGTTTTCCGTAAGAAATATACACTAGAAACAGTTATATGAATAAATAATTACCACGTCCAGACTTACCTACCAAAACGAGCCAGGAATCAAGGTTTGAAATCCATTTTATTTTGTTTAAATTAGACCAAGGGGGCCGCAGCCTCAAATCAAGACAGTCAGTTCTGTCAAACATCAGTCAATATAAAGCATTTGTGGGAAATTAGAACTTATAAGTAAATAAACAGAAATCTTATTTGCGTTCTCACAATAGTTAAAAGTTACAAACGTAGAGGGCGTGAAGTCCGCAGTACAAAATTCGAAAAGCCATTATAAATATTGTTTATAAACTTTAATACCAATCAGTATTCTGTCAGTAATTTTAATAATCAACTTTGTTAATTAAATTTAAGATTTTTCATAGAGGATCCGCTTTAAGTTTAAATTTAAAATTCTATGAACTAAAATTTGTTACGAGTTAAAATGAGATATTTCTTTGCGTGAATAATACAACATAAATTAAGTTTAATTGCATATTAGCAGGCTATTTTTCTCCTAATTAACAGAACCCACCATTGAGTAGAGTTAGAACCAGGGATAAGTAAGTAAATTATCATAATTAATACATTTGACTGAGAATAAGAGGGGATATGCAACCAATATTACACTAAAGTTGATTTCTAATCTAACATATCTACAGGTATGGATTCAAATAATGAAAACACCACAATCATAAACATTTAATAAACAAACAAATACATTAATAAAATCTACAGGGTCATACATAAACATTGTGTGTAAACTGTCAATATAAACGTTTCTATTTACATTTTAAAAAACAACAAATAAAAGTAAGATCATCATAAATTATACCCATTAAAATTAGAATATACAATTTATTTATACAGGATGATTATTTATTTGAGATACAATATAAAATCATTATTATAAGAATATATATATATATATATATATATATATATATATATATATATATATATATATATATATATATATATATATATATATATATATATATATATATATATATATATATATATATATATATATTCAATTTAATTCTCATATTTTATACTAGTTTATTTGCACGTTTCCACGCTTGACAAACCTCGTTTAACTCGAAAAATATAATGTGCACATTGCATATGCCCTCCATAATCAGCTGCTTCATTCTTGCATAGTATATTGATTTCCACCATGTGAAATAAGAATGGAGCGCGGAAATTCATTAATTTAAGTGAGTTCGTTGGAATTTATTTCGATCCACCATTAAAAAGTGCAATCTCTAATGAACTGAATTTCTCCGGTGAAATTTTTGCAGACTACACCACCTCCGAAATTCACGAAAATTAATTAAACGTCAGACGAAAGTTAAAACAATCTTTGTTATCACCTCTTATCTGTAACAAAATTAGCGCTTAGGTGCTCCTTTAAACGAGTTTCTTAACGAACATAGTTATCTCTACTTAACTAGATACACATTAATCTAGGAGATAACTGTGCCCCTATCACATAATCTTTTTTTGGTTCTTATTAAGTCACGTTTCCTTAGATTCTAGATGCGACCTTCTTAACAATCTTTCATATTAAACTTCTAATTATTTAATTAATTATAAGCATCGATTATGTTACTGACTTAATAATTTCTTTGTCTCTCTTTCTTGAAGTTTATTGATTTCGAATATTTTAAACCGGCTGAACTATTCATGCTTTCGTGTTTTTTTTATTTCACCAACACACCACGAGGGCTTACAGTCTAAATACTATCGTACCGTGGGCATCGACAAGGAGGAAAGAGGCAACTTGTTAATTCTGGACTTGAAGGTTTGGAGGTTCGGGGGAGAAGGAAAAACATATCCCGGCAAGGAATTCCACAACTTGGAAGTCCTCGGGACTAAAGAGCGGGCATAACGAGATGTTCTATGGTTGGTTCTATGGTTAGTGTATGAGAGGGCTAAGTAGTAATTTGGGTGAAGCATTTTCTCAATTTTGCTTTTGGGCGAAAATTTTCCTCTTTTGACCTGTCGTTCTATAATTTGTGCATTGGAGGAAGTTCGAGGTAAACTGTGGAAATATATGATTTTTAATATGCTCCTAGAATACAACCGCATTAAAAGATGTTTTTTTCGCAGACTTTGCACATACTTTCACAGTGCGGCTTTTGCAGATGTTGATTATAATTGAGAATAAAGGATGCAATTCTAATAATAAAAAGTATTATTTTTCCTGGAAATTCTGCTGTTTCCGAACGACGGTTCAGAAGCAACTCAGAACTCGTACTAGATTTTATCGCCTATAGAGGGAACGATTTTTTAAATCACAAACTCTTTAGTTAAAGCGACTACTGCAAAAAAAGTTTGTGTCAAATACATTTTCTGTCAAAATTTTAGTAAAGGGAAGAATAATAGCTGTTGAAATAGAAATTTGAGACCTTGCTAATCATATTCCTTGTAATGTTTTTTCTTCATAACCCGTATTTGCCTTAGACTATTTATTTAAAAATCACCAACCTTGCCGTTTAAAATAATTGTTTGCAAAGGCAAGGTTTAGAAAAGATCCGTGTCAAGCGACCTGGGACTATTATAAGGGATTGCGAAATGAGGCAACTGTAACAGTCAAAACCGAGAAGAAAGCCTACCTATCTGAAAAATTCAAATCTGGGGATATAAAGACTGTTTACAAAGAACTGGAACATCTAAATATAGGCACCAAGAGAAAGACAACATTACCTGAAGCTCTCAGGAATCCCCATAAAGTCGCTGATCACTTTATGAACAATAGCTTAGGTCAGGATCCTATGGGGAGCAGCATCAATGGGTCTGAATTTTTCGGGGCGATTAGTGGTGGGGAAGAATTTCAGTTATGTTTGGTCGATGATCCGACGGTGCTCCGGCACATAAATGCGATCAATACGAATTCAACAGGATGTATTGTGATGGATTGAGCATTACTATGATTAAGCTTTGTAGCAGGTATATAGTTGGCTTCATAACACACATAATCAACTCGTGTATTCTGGAAGGCTATTTTCCAAAAATCTGGAAATGTGCTATCGGGCTGCCGCTTCCGAAGGTGGCGGATCCTACGGAGCTGAATCAACTGCGGATAATCAGTATATTGCCCATTTTATCAAAGCTGCTGGAAAGGGTCCTGGACTCGCAACTTAGGACTTACTTAAGTGACAAGAACATCTTATCTGACTTACAGTCTGGGTTCCGGGCTAATCATAGCTGTGCCACTGCATTGCTGAGGGTTACAGACGATATTTTGCAGGCCACGCACCAGGGTACGCTGACACTACTGGTGCTGTTGTATTTTTACAAGGCATTTGACACCATAAATCATAATATATTGCTGAAAATATTGAGAGCTGTTGGGATGGGCTCGGAGGCTCTGGTTTTGATCCGAAATTAGTTGGGGGAACGCTACCTTATTGTGAGAGTTGGCAGCTGCGAGTCAGATGCTCGCCTCGTGGAGAGTAGTGTGTCGCAGGGCTCGGTTCTTGGGCCCCTGCTTTTCTCTATTTACGTAAATCATTTCCCTAGGGTCATTCAGTATTCTAAAATACAGATGTACGCTGACGACATTCAGATATACATTTCCTTCAATGCCGCAGAGCATTCCCATCTGGATTCATTGTACAAAGTGTCCAAAGATCAATCGCTGTGTCTAAATGTGAAGAAGTCGGCTGCTATTTTGTTTGGGAGTCTTGTAGAGCCTTAAAAGGTAAATGTGAGGGTCATGATCAATAAGGAGCCTCTAGAACTTTTGGATGAGGTGCGAAACTTGGGTGTGAAAGTGGATAACAAGTTTAGATATAGGCGGCATGTTAGTGCATGCCTTCAGCGGGCCTACAACAACCTGCGTCTGCTGCACCCGCAAAGGACTTATCTTCCGACTGATGTTAAGCTAATGCTTGGGAATTCCTTAGTCCTCTCGCAGTTTGCCCATTGCTCGGAACTATATTCGTCATGCTTGGACGATTGCGATTATAATCGGATACAGAGACTGCAAAATTCCTGTCTGAGGTTTGCGTATGGTATTCGAAAATTCGAACATATCTCGCATGAACTAAATGAAGCGAAGTGTCTAGAGTCCCAACATACTTGTATAGAAAGGTAACGCACAGAACTGATGTTCATAGCATTAACATACGGTCGAAGGGCTTAATTTCACCACCTAAGTACATTGTTTGAACGGTCTTTCACCTATCAGATATACGCTATATACAATGGTTTTAATGAGAGTGTTAAGGGCTGTTCTGTGCGTTCCTTCAAAAAGAAAGTGTTGCTCATTATGCGTGGTGTTTGAGCAGATGGCTGGGGTGGCTGTTCACTGCCAGTTTTGCACATGGGCGTAAGTGGTAGAGCAGGGGATGATTTTACATCCGTCTGAACTTCGCCCAATTCACACAGTTTATTATTATTTTTCTTTTAATTATGCACAAGGAACTGTGTTTTTGTAAAGTATGTTGTATTGTTGTATTTTTTTTCTTTTTAATTGTGCACTTGAGTATTGTATTATTTACTGTGTGAATAAAGGCTATTTTATTATTGTTATTATAATTATTATTATTTAGACGTTTCTGCAATAACTACCGTAAAACTGCCAAATAATTATTTTTTTAATTTTCTGACTTTTTTGGAACAAAAAATCTTTATAAATATTTGATAAATTTTGTTAACCACACATATAATACTATATATAATATAGTATTATTATTTCGTGCTGTTTTTTTGACCATCAATGCCACCATCTTTTTAAATGCCTATACCTTTCTTGTTTTGAACATATATATCTAAATTTTGGCATATGATATATGCCAGCGGCGAAATCTGTTATTTCCTACAAAAGGAACCCTCAAATTTTCGCCAAAAATCTTGTCAGGTTTCCTGAATCGTTCACTAATACAAGCCATTTACTAAAGAAATACGCGTGCCTAGTTTTATAAGAATCGGTCACTTTTTTAGTTATAGTGGTCTAGTATATATAAATTCTTATAGTTAAATATATAATTTTACACTATGTTCTCTACGGAAAGTATGAAGCTTTTGTTTTACATTAACACACATAATACAAAGTTAACCAAAATACCTTAATTATTAAAATTCCCGGTTTAATGATGTCTCACTAGCCTGACAGTTACAAACCATTGAAGATGGACTAACTTAGGAACAGATAACCCGTGACCAAGAGACATATGTCTAAGGCCAGAAACGTGCAATCGCGAGACCACACACAAAAAATTCCAGGTTCAGGTAGCTTAAAATCTTAAATTAAGAAAAAAAGTTTTCTCTTCAGTTACTTAGTCGCTGCAATCTCTGCATTTATCAACCATCAATCTACGGCTCATCCTGATCATAACTTTTTGTCTACAATTTTCTTTTATTAACTCAAACTTCTCAAAAGACTACAAATTTACATAATATGGTATCGAGTTTTCCCTTCCTCACATACTATTATTTGCATATGCTGGAAGGTTTAGCAATTGAATATATATATATATATATATATATATATATATATATATATATATATATATATATATATATATATATATATATATATATATATATGTATGTATATATATATATATATATATATATATATATATATATATATATATATATATATATATATATATATATATATAAATACACAGAGTCACAACAGGCAACCAGTGCACATTTGCAGCATTATTCGGAAGACCCTCAATTCGAGGGCAACGACCAAAACCGCCACGGAGGCAAAGAAATCACCTGCGTGAGCATCCGGAGCACAAGGAGTCATACTATTTATAACAGGATTTTTAACACGGCATTTATGTATACTATACAAGGAGAAAGATTAAGGGCAAGGTTGCAAGGAGACAACCGCATACACGTGTTTTAAGCTTGTTAGCTATCATTAGTACGGTATAACCAGGTGATGATGAGAACACTCTGGAAGAAGAAGCAAAAATACACGGAGTAACAACAGGCAACCAGTGTACATTTGCAGCATCATTCGGAAGACCCTCAATTCGAAGGCAACAACCAAAATCGCCACGGAGGCAAAGAAATCACCTGCGTGAGCATCCGGAGCCCAAGGATTCATACTATTTATAACAGGATTTTCAACACGGCATTTCTGTATACTATACAAGGAGAAAGGTAGGGTGCGGATCTTTAACGTGCCCAACATCGCATGGACACGGGACCGGCGGCTTTACGCCTCCTCCGAAGGCCAGTACGTGCAGCCATTCAACTTTCTCCAATACAATGCCACAAGCGTAATTGTACAGCATGTACTGAAAAAGTGAAGGGAAACCCCTCGGAATCGAACCCGGTACCTCTCGGTTCAGAGGTAGGTAGGTTAACACTGAACCACCGGGGCTCTACTTGTGATTAAATGGAATGAAAATTAAAGGCTTTTTTCTACCACACAATGTATCTATATTTAACCCTACGCGTTTCGGCTAATCAAAACCATCTTCAGAAGTTAAAGACTTGTAATATAAAAATATGGTTGTGAAAAACTATGTTGCTGGTAGGCGTTACATGCGAGCATTATACAAAAGCTACAGAAAGTGCAAATGTCAAACCAAAGCTAATGTCAAACATCAAAACTAAGCCCGAACGGCCATTCAAAATAAACTGACAGAGTATAAAGAGGACAAGTACACTTGGGAAACACAAATCATCACAGCACATCTTTTTAAAGACATGACGATCGTTCATCTAACAAAGTTAGCGTCATAAAAGAATAAAAACTTCTAGAACCACAACGAAAATATTTTTATTACAGTACCCATAAACTTTTAAAACGATATATTACTCGACTTTTATCACCCCTTATTTATCCGCTACCCGCTGAAGCTATATCACCCGAAGCAACTCTAAGCGTTCCAAAATCACTGTGCCTTGAACTAGTCTGCACAGCGATTGGTAGGGTGAAGTTTTATAATGCTCTCTCTCCGGTCTAGACTGACCGTAGATTAGTTCTCTTTTGCGGTCCAGAGCTTTACACTCGCACAATATGTGCTGGGATGATTCCTCCCCTCACCGTAGAGTCTGCATGTGAGGTTCCCCTCGAACCGGCCCATTTTATTCAGGTGTTTCTTGACGGCAATGTGTCCCGTCAAGAGACCAGTTATGTTTCCAGCTGTCCTCTGCTAAGATTTAGCCGCTCCACGGCTCTCTTTTAACTGGGTTCGTCAATTATTGGCTTCCCACGTCTGAGCCCTGGACAGTCTGCCCACTACATCTTGTCTTGGTTTCTAACCCAGAACTTAATGGCTCCTTTGGCAGTGGCCTTTGTCACACCCAGACGCGGTTCTGGTACCATAAATGGTTCTGCTGACCCTCTCTTCGCGAGACTGCCAGCTTCTTCATTGCATTTGATCCCCGAGTGACCCAGCACCCAGATGAGGGTAACCTCATTCTGCCCAGCCAGGTCGCTCGTCTCGTCTCGGCACTCACTCACCAGCCAGGAATTTACCCGTGGGCTACTTCGGGCCTTAAGGGCTGCCTGGCTATCTGTGGCTATAAGGATCCGCTTGTTGGTGTAGCCCCTCCTCTCATTCTCCCGCATACAGTGCAGGATGGCGTACCTTTCGGCCTGAGAGACCGTTGCATGCGCTTCGAGGATAATACTATGACTTACCCTCGGTCCTTCCGAACAACAAAGACCTGCACCCGTCCCACGCTCCCCGCCGGATCCGTCCGTGAGCCAGACGAGCGCGTCCCGTGGTATGACCGGCAACTCCTCCCGCCATGACTCGCGCTTGGGGATTTCCACTGTAAAGTTGTTTTCCCTGCAGATTCGCGGGCTCGCGAAGTCTGACCTCATTTCAAGCATGGGCTCCTTCACGACCTCCTGAATTTTGCAGTGACCCCTGAAGCTTGGGTTGATTTTCAGTCTACCATTGCAGACTAGTCTGTATAGTCCTATATACGTTATATTACTCGAGTTTTAAGGAAAATATGTGAATTTTCACCAAATCATCGCCCATTGGGCCTACCCCCATCGGATGCTACCCCTTGAAGCGATTTTACCCAAAGACAATCCAAACCGTGCGTTTGTCGGGTTGCTAATACTATACCAAATTTGAAGAGGATATATCAATTCGTTTGAAAGTTATTGCGCCTATTAACAGACCCACATACATGCTGACATACCGACAGAGTGACAGACTGACAAACAAACAAAAATTAATACCAGAATCACGTTCTCTATATGTTTTGAGACTTTCTACGTCGTTTTAACGAAAACAAAATCGAAATTTCTTTAACCGATGTTCCACCCCCGCATATTAAACCCCTAATTTAATTTCAGCACAGAATATCAAATTTTTGATGAATCTAAAAGTTTTCTAATGAATAAACCCACAACTGTTTTATTACTCGAGTTTTAACGAAAAAATGTCAATTTTCACCAAATCACCCCCCATTCATCCCCTACCCCCTAAATGGATTTTACCCAAAAACAATCGGAATAGTTCGGTTCTCGAGTGCCAACTGTACACAAAATTTCTGTACACGATATCTCGATTCGTTCTAAAGTTATCATAGCTTCAAACAGACAGACATACAAACCGAGAGATCAATACACCGACAGACCGAAAGACCGACAGAGAAACAAAATTTTCGTTTCCAAATCATGTTTTATGTTTTGATACTTTTAGCTACGTTTAAGCAAAAAAATAATAATTTTTGTCGTCCATGCGATATTTGCACGCGTTGTGACGATATGGAAGTAATATTGACCTGGCAAAGGATTTTTCTAGAGAGTTACTTTTAGTGAATTTTCTTTAAAAAAAACACTAATGGGGAGATCCCGACGACTTTTGAATGTTGAAAAAATTTCTTCACATGAGCGCTAATTGGGCCCCCTAGAACTCATATCCGGGGCCAGTTTTAATTTTTATATGTTTATATGTATATATATATATATATATATATATATATATATATGTATATATATATATATATATATATATATATATATATATATATATATATATATATATATATATATATATATATATCACACCAATAACTCAAAAAATAATGGGTCGATTTTACTGAATACCTCTATTTTGCAAGTGGCTTGGATAAGTTCGTTAGCCAGGAAAACCTGCCAAGGTTTTCCCGGAAAATTTTGTGTTTCCTTCCTAAAAAAATTATATCTCCGGAAATAACAAAGTAAGGGCAACCATGTACCCGGGTTTACATCCTTATAGGTAAATAACGTACAAAAATTTAGCTTTGTACGTTGAAGGGCAAAAAAGTTATAGGCATCTAAAAAAAATAAATTGGTTTTTTTCTCAGAACGTCAAAGTCGCGATTTAAAACGTCAAAATTGGCAACATTTAGGCAAAGAACTTAAATTTCATACGGGTTATGGAAAGAAAACGTCTCAAGAAGAATGTTTTACAAACCCCGAAGTCTTAGTTTCAAGCGTCATTGTCCTTCATTTTGCCAAAATATTTCCAGAAAACTCATTTCAACTAGACCCTTTCTCTGATGCATTGGCAGTAGTCTTAGCTATAGAGTTTATCGTTTAGTGGTATCTAATTTTTGTCCAATTTTCGTAAAAGACTAATAAAGCTCAATATATCCGTTATTATACAAGACATTATGAAACAAAATTGTATACATTAATTATAGGGTGTCTTGAGCTACATTTAAAAAAATATTTCTACAATCACAGGCTGGGTCATAAGTCGTTGGTGATACAAATTTTCTTTTTTTGTTTTTATCGAACACGCCTTATGTTATTGCAATTTTGCATTTTCCATCGAAATATAATGCATGTTTGTGAGAGAAGAAATTCTGGACGTAGCAAGTGCGTTATGGTAGCATATATTAATTAAATGCTTCATATTTGAATAGGTCAATTTGCTATTAGCCTACAAGGTTGATCAAGAAACGAGTTTTTTCGGGAACACTTTAAGTTTACTTTCGGAAATTTTTGTACATTTTCAAACAAGAAAGTTATTTTGATGAAATTGTTTTTACTATATAGGTTATATTCGTAACCAAATTTGATGCTTGCTTTCTTAAAAAACACACACATATCTGATATTAAAAACATTTTTGTGAAAATTCACTATCATAACGCACTTGCTGCGTCAAGACTTTTTTCGACGTAATTTTTGTAACACTTTATGCACAGAGGATTTATACTTATATAATAAAAGCTTTCAACGTACATACCTGGCTTTAAGCCTCACGAATTTTAGACATATCTACCTTGAATATTACAAGCAAATAGGCTGTTATAAACAGAAACATGACCACGTATTGTATAAATTGCCTTTAAATATTCCTTCGTGAAGCAACCTAAAACAAATTTTTACTGAAATATAATTTCAAAGCAAAAATTTTTAAAAACTTCTGCCAAACGTTCTACGCTGTATTATCCAACCATGCAATATGGATTTAAGAGCTTAAAAACTCCCAAAATAAAATCAGAGTTTACACGTTAATGTTTATTTTATATAGAAGCGTGATCGTACGACGAAAGCGGCCTAACCCGTAATTTTTTCACGTAATTTCGCTCTCAGCTATGGTTAGCAGCTAAGGAAGGGGTTGAATCTGCTTCTGAAATATTCATGAAATATGTCGTTCCTGTTCTCCTCTGAAGTTCTTTGAACTTCACTCGGAGGCCCAATAATATTATTAAAACGAAATGTGATTTTTTAGCATCTCAATAATTATCCGTTTTTCTCGTGTTTTCTCTTTGCAGCAGATTAACTTAAAAGCTTTCTCGCTAATTAATTAAAAATTCAGTAGCCGAGATTCTCCCTGGATAATTTATAAACTGCAAAATTTACGATTAGATAACTCTCTGCCAAAGCTTTTAAATGTACTAATTGCAAAATACCAATGATGGGGAAAGGATTGTTATCTTTACCTAAAATAATTTTCGAATAAGTATAATTAATTGATTTGAAACTCATTAGTTTAGAAGTGTGGAGTGTGGAACAAAATTAATTTAGGAAAGGGAAACGTAAATTTCGCAACAGCGAAATTCACGGGAAACTTATAGGTATTCCGGTAACTTAGAACTTCAGGGAAACTTGTATATAAACATTACCACGAATTTATTGGCATAAAGCTACTGCGTCACCGTTTAGTTGAAAGCTTTAATTGTTTTGTGAAAACTTTATAAAACTGAAACAAAACTACAAAACTACTCAGTGTGTTAAGAGGCAGTATCTGGGGATCTCGTGAATGATAAGAGAGAGAAACCTTGTTAAATAAAACAAAATTAATCAGATTCGTAGACACTTCATTACTATTTTCTAATTTAAACAAACTTCAGCAATAGTAGTGGATTTTTATACAAATGATTTATTTTATTTATATATAAATAAATAAATAAATAAATAAATAAATATATATATATATATATATATATATATATATATATATATATATATATATATATATAGTGTTTTTTGTAACGTAAATTTCTAAGTATTTTAGCTTTTAAAGTTTTGTGAAATGTTATTGAGTTGTGCTTGTAAAATAAAAGTATATGTGACTTACACCCTGGTGTATCCACTGCCTTTTACTGCTACCTGGGACCTAAATAAATTTATAGCATGGATGAACCTACTTCTAAATCAGGGAGCTTCTTTAGCTGGTGGGTTCAAGCACTCAAAGTTATTATTATTATTTAAAAAATACAATTAAATCTTTAAAAACACTGACTCTTTTCTTGTCGTTGTTTATAAGTCCGAAATATGTATTTGTTTCTTTTTAAATTTTGTAATATATTGCCCTATCTGATTTTAGTTCTTTCCTCCGAAATACTTATATACGTATAAAACAAAATACCGCAAGGATGTTAAATTTTTACAGAAATTGAATATTTATTGAACTAATGTAACTGACAAAAACCTCTCACCACTTATAATATACTTCTTACTTTTGAATTTAGAGCTCTTTATTTAATTTTGAACAATTACAAACCCCCAAAAAGACTGGTGAGTATTATCTATTTAAATTTTACGACCACTTATATGTATACTAATATCACGCACTTCTTAAATCAAGACTTAACGACACCTATTGGTATTTGTATGGTTTCTACAATGCCGTATTACGGCGCGCAGTCAACGGACGAGACCCTTCACAGGCTGGGTACGCTTACTGATGGTTAAGTTTAAGAGATGGCCCTGCAAGCACGTTGATATTTTAAATACAAACCAAAATGGTTGCTGTCACGATGGGCCTCCTGTAGTTTCGTGTTATTTATGAAAGTTTTGGCGAGTTATTTATCACCCTTTTGAGGCTGTGGATGCCTCACAATAAAGGTAAGTTTTTTATTTTACTCACGCAGTTTTATTCCCTGGAACTTGGTCCGTTCTCAGCTTCCTTGTTGCGGCTCCTGACTGACCTGTGAATCCTGCTGATTGTTTATTTCAACTTATTTTCAAACTTTTTTTTAAATCCGCCCTCTATTAACTTGTTCTCAATCTGTTTTCTAATAAAAAGAATTTTTAATCCAATATTTTTTCTACAAATTTCAATCTGTTTATTATTTTCTCGTAGCGAACGTTTCTAATTAAGTTCTGTCTTTAGGCCGCCTTCAAAAGCTTTCTGTCAAAAAAACTTTCCTACAATCATCCTGCTCTTCATTATTTCCCTGGATACATCATTTCCAATTGTTGTTGGCCTTTGTCTTTCCCTTGATTCATTGGTTAACCCATATTCTACAATTTCAATTTCATTGTCAAATTGACATTTCTGACGTAAATAAACATCTGACTTATTATCTAGGTTATGACATGACATCTTAATATCTAACAAACAATATTCTGACATCTTAATATTATTAAAGCTAGCAAACAATAACACCTTAAACTATCTAATAAAACTAGTCATGATTTTCGTATTGTACAACGTATTTACATTCTTTTGCTTTAGAGTCTTTCATTTTTTTATTCATCCGCACTACGTTATATCATTTCGTGCAGTTCATATTGTCCTTGATATAACTTTCACTTCTTACAAACTAATTTACAACTGCCATACCCTTCCCTCAATTCCTTTGATCTATATATATATATATATATATATATATATATATATATATATATATATATATATATATATATATATATATATATATATCATACTTCGGAATTAATCCTGAGTTTAATTATTATACCAGGTCTTATAATATGCCTGTAAAATTTAGTTTCTCCCTGCCATGCTACTTATATACTGCATAGACATTGCATACATCAAAGAGTAGGTTTTTGTTTGCTTATTGAAATTTGTTAGGCTTGTATGTTGTTCGACTGTCATGTAAGAGTGTTTATCTCTGGATGCTTACCTTCCCATTATAGATACCATATCAATATACACACACACACACACACACACACACACATACATACATATATATATATATATATATATATATATATATATATATATATATATATATATATATTACAACTACTCCATAGATCCTACAAGATATCAGAAATAGTCCAAACACAAAAAAAGCTTATCAACGTTGAAATTTAAAACTAAAATATTCGTCCACAGAATAAGGTCAGGTCAGGTCAGGCCAGGTCAATCATATAAATTAATATGGAAAAATACCTGTCATATTTATAAATTGACAGGTAAATTCCCATTGTAAATATTTTTTTTTCTGAAAAACTTTTCTAACTTTAATGAAATTTGTAACACAATTTTTATTAAGGTATTTGCAGTACTTACATATTATAGATAAGACCAAATTTTAATTTTATGGCTCCATATAAATATTTTTTTTTCAAATAATCGCTAACTGGGGCTCTAAAACCGATCTCCAAGGTCCATTTAAATTTGAAGAATTAGTTTTAATAATATATCTTACTAACAGTGTATAATTCTTATGCAAGGTCACTACTATAACGCACATGCTGCGCCCCAAATTTTTTTATTTATAGTATAAATTAGCATGCTAAAATTACGTGCTTTTGAACGCAAACTTTGTCCTGGTATTAAGAAATAATTGGTCCAAGGCTGACATTACACAATTCTTAGTTGATTGTGCAGCTCTATCTATAAAATTTTGTGTAAACAAGAGCTATCGTGACAACATACTACCTGGTACTGCACCGAGATGGCGTCCCTGGCGTATCTCTCACAACGTTCTCCTGGCTGACATCCTGCGACAACTTCCATTGCTTAAATTTTTATCTACGATTTATTTAAATAGCATAGGAGTACAGATCACGTCATCTTTCGTTGTCCAACATTGTAGATATTGTATTACATAATCTGAAGTGATGTCGAGGATTATTTCATTATTGATTTCGAATAACTTTATTTCCTTTTCATCAAACGAAAATTGGTACACAATCACGTCTGTCTATGTTCTTTTAAGTTGTAAATATTTGTTTCAATCACTTAGACAATTTGAGAGGTATTGCGTTATAAAAATTATTTTTAATTTTCTACTAAGAAAAATTCGCCGCTAAGATTTGATTAACGAACTTGTCCAAGCCATTAGCAAAATAATGGTAATTACCAAGTTTGGTTTAAATCAGTGAAGTGTTTTTTTGAGTTATCGGTTGGATACATACATACATACATACATTGATATTTATAATTTAACAATAATTTTGTCAGCCCTTTGTAGGTCAGTACTCTACCTAAAACAAAAACATATACTAAATATTCTAGATTCCAGATGAAGTTCGTGAAAATTTACATCCAGCACAGCTGTATTGTAATCAGCGGTCCAGTCTTCAGCATATAAAAGCAGCCTTCTATGATCTGCTTTACGTGACAATGCGCTGTTCAAATTTTGAGGTCGTCCTTTTCTGGCGATAGCCTGATTACTCCTACCTTACCGGCCGCAATCCTTTGCACACAGAGACCAGTGTTACTGTTTAATTAGAAAAGCACATTCGCACAGTATGTAGAAATGTCCGTTGGATAAATAGAGGACTGCTAATCGGACTACAATTCGCAGAACTCGGGGCGACTCTCTAGCAGAATTACAACTAGCGCGGTTTCATCTCGATGCTTAACCAAATATTAACAGCGTAAAGTTCACTATTTAGCCCTTGGGTTTACAGTTGATCCTACCTGTTTGAAATCTGTCTAAATGTTGTTACAACTGCTATTAACTTTCTCAACGTTAGATAAATGAAACTATAAAGTGTTCTTCTGCAACAAAAACCTTAAAATCGCATGATAGTACAAGTAAAAGTTTAAAAAAATAGAAAACCGACTTCATTAACCCTTAACTGGTATCTTCATTTTTACTTACGTAACTGGTATCGTCGGGTCGATTCTGACCCGACGACATAAAAAGGCTGAGACCTACAAATTGTGAAACACAATTTCTTTAATTATTGTTTGGCAATGTAACAACAGGTTTATAGACATAAAAGTCTTTTATATAAAAGCACTTTATTGTCAGAGAACAAACACAAATACTCATCAAAAAATGTATAACGCACTATAATTTCTAAAAATTCAACTAAAACATGAAAATTTTAAAAAACTAACATGATGGGAATTTATACAACATATTTATCCCTCATATTGTAAAACAAATAAACAAATACATTCTCGTATAAGAAAATGTGCAATGATGTTTGCATAACCTATTACTTACACTTGACATTTATCTCATAACAATGCAGCTGTGCTGTGAACTTTACACACGTGCTCCTTACACTTATTACACACTGAAGAATGTTTATTTTCGTTGTTTGATGGACAAGTGTGACATCGACGTCGTTTTTTTTTTTTTCACTAAAAACTACATCAGGGTCGGGAACTCTGGGCTGATAAGTGGACGGCCCACCTTCATCCGTTGTTGTGTCGTCGCATTTTGAGAGTCTTTGGATGACTGAACGAAGTTTCCTGGGGCGTCTTCTTTCCAATAAACGTCGTCTCATATGAGGTTCAATTCAAGCTTTACCCAAGTCGATAGTAAAGTTCCGTCGCCTCATAGAACTTTGAGCCCGGATTGGAACAAAATGAAGGAATTTACAGAAGCTATATTTATCACACAAAGGCATAATATTTTCAATCCGTACTTGTTCGGTTTAGATTTCATATAAACACGAAAAGAGCATCGTCCTCTAAAGCCTACAAGCATCTCGTCTATTGTAAGGGACTCACCAGGAATATAACAATTTTGACAGTTCTGTATGAATGTCTCAAAAATTTTACGTATGTGGTAAAATTTATCCGGCTTTCTCGCGTCTCTGGTAGAAATACTATCAAAGCACAATGCAACTAACAAAAACATGAACCTCTTTAGCGACATGGTACCTCGAAATATGTCTCGGCCGGTGCCGTCTGAAGCAAATAAACCTTCGATGTCTTCATGGTTGGATTTGAAAACCGACGTCAAATAGAGCAATCCAAAAAATGCATTCATCTCAACTGAATCTGTGAAATTCACAAATGAGACTGTTTTCCCATATCTATTAGACAAATCAGTAATTTTTTCATTTGGGCAGTCGACAATTGTGCTAATCATTTCGTCGGTTATCAGAAGAGACCAGCAGTTGACAGGGTTCTTATCGTGTAAGTTTTTTGCCACTGCTTTCAGTCCAGGTAAATGCGTAATAATATTATGGCGTCAGGTCCGACCAGGTGTGGGAGCTCGTTTTGACCATTTGTACCTGTTCTTTCCATAAACATAGCATGCAGATGATAATGGCAAATCCGAAGAACTAGCTGAACCATCACTGTTTCCATCATTATCGAAATCGCCAACAGGAACTTGTTCATCTTCATTGACATCGTCTTCTATGGTATATTCTTCATCAGAATCGTGATCACTATCGATAGTAGGGGAGTCACTAAAGTCACTAATATCGCCATCATCTTCATTGTCCAAGAACAACTCACGTACTGCATCACCTGTATATTTCTTGCCGTCAATAACGAGAAAATCCATAGTGAAATAAATTCAAAATGTACACGTAACTGGTATCCTCGGGTCAAATCTGACCCGAACGCGTCCAAATCGGCACTCTCGATGCTTAAACTGAACTGGCGCTTGAGGTGTCTAATTGTATGCATACTGTATGAGAAGTCACGGAATCCCCACCGTGTAACTGCGCAAGCGCTTAATCTGTGGTGAGTTAAAGATGCGCTGGGCCAATTCTGACCCGACGATACCAGTTAAGGGTTAAACTCAAAAAAGCATATCATCGCTGCCACCATTTGTTAACCGCGTCATCGGAGGTAAATTAAGGATAACTCAAAAACTACTAGTCAGATCTTGATCAAATATATAAGAGACCACAAGAGAAGCACCATCTTGCAAATAAAGAAGAATAATCAACATCGGTTCACGTAGAAAAAAGTTCTGAGGTAATACACATAAAAAAGAAACACAAACAAAAAAAAACATACACTCGAATTGAGAACCTCCTCCTTTTTTTGAAGTCGGTTAAAAAACAAACAGTCGAACTGAGAACCCGCTCCTTTTTTTTGAAGTCTGTTAAAAACAAACAAATACCCAAGTGGTGTCCAATAAAAATTAATTTTTCATCCAGGAGAAGGAAGCATTTATTTATATTTAAAAACATGTATTTATTTAGCTCACAAAGTAAATTACGAGAAGTTTTGGGTTTAGAAAAAATATATAGAACAAATAAACAAACTTAAGAAAAAAAATTTAAACGACTTCAAAATAGGCACTAAAAAGCGACAATTACTGGACTACAATTTAAATCAAAAGACAAAAATTAACTTAAATGATATTTTATCATATGCGCTACCTACCTATCTATTTAAAGTCAGTGCTAAGCCAATTAGTTGGTAGATAGATACGCTCGGTCCACTCCCGCCATATCACAAGTTTCCTCGCGAGGGTGGTTTAGTCTTTGATCATTAACAACTTATTTAGGTATTTCATTTGAATTATAATCCGTTACTGAATAAGCTGTTTATATAGCTAAGTAAGGATATATGTATTCTCTACCTAATTATAACCACAAACCGGTTTCGCTCTAATTAGAGCTCGTCAGTACGGTATACTAACTAGAGTGAGAACACACCCGTAAAGTAACACGGCTATGGTAGCCAGCCTATTAAATATTGTGAGATGTACGACAACTGACAGCTACTGTCATGCGAATACAACCACACAGCAAGTTGCTAAAGCAATTTAAAGAAAACTGTCATTGCAAACTACGAAGAATGTTGATGGCTTTTTACGTCTTTTTGATGCCGTCCAAAAAGGACATTAAAATTAACATTAACGAAAATGAATCAATAAATTAAATAAAACTATATATCGTCCCCTTAGAGCGGAACAAACTGATATTCTATTGAATAACAATAATTGGTTTAATGATCCGGACAACAAATAGCTAGTTTGCCTGTAGACGTTCCTGAAAAACGTAAGGTTATTAAATCGCTCGTACTCAAAAACAATAAGTTTTCAACTCAAATATTGAAAAAATATTCTAGGTTAAGAAAATTACGCAAAGTAATTGCTTACGCATTTAGATTTTACAAAAACGCGAAAACTACTCGATGCGAAATAAGTACCCGCCCATTGAGCTCTGGCGAACTCAATCAAGCAACAAGGTCACTTGTAAAACTTTCTCAGGATACAGAATTTCACAATGAAATTAAATCATTTATAAATAAAAATTATTTAAAATCGTCCAGCGATAATCTATTTTTAGGCGCTAAAGGTATTCTTAGAGTTGGAGGAAGGCTGAGACATGCAAACATCCCGTACGATCAAAAGTGTCCCATCATATTACCCTGCGATCATGCACAAACAAAATTAATTATAAAGCATGTACATGAACGACTGTTACACTCTGGTGCTAAGGCTATTTTAGCAGCTGTTCGGAACGAGTATTCGCAGCTTCAGGGAGAAGTTGTGTTAGGGCATAGTTTGTTTTAAATCGAACAATCAAATGGTTCAGCCACTGATGGGTAAGCTCCCTACATCACGTGTCACTGCTAATAAAGATCGAGCATTTATTGCTTGTGGAATCGACTACGTAGGCCCTTTTTTTATTAAAGAAGGTCTGCGCAGAACAGCCAAAAAAATGTTATTTATGCAGTTTCATCTACTTTTTAACCAAGGCTGTTCATTTAGAGTTAGCCGGTGACTTAACTACAGTTTCATTTTTGTCAGCTTTGAATCGTTTTATATCAAGGCATGGGTTGTCTGCGGATATATATTCAGGCAATGCAATTTCGTAGGGTCATCCCGAGAGCTAGTGTCTATAGCGGGAGAAACAGAGAATTCACAATCAGTTCAAAATTTCGCGGCAAATAATGGAATAAGGTGGCACTTTATTAGAAGTAGACCAGCCACGTTTGGCGGCTTGTGGGAAAGCAACATAAAAAGCGCGAAACGTCTGCTAATTCGTACCATCAATAATAATAATTATAACTCAGAAAATGCAAATATTACAGGAGAGATGTTTTTTTATTTCACTAAAAGACCAATGAATATTTTGATCCAAAATAGCTAAATGTATATTTCTGTTTTGTAGATTGTTCCACTAATAAGAGTTATATTTGGCTAAAGTAGTTTTTACAAAAATGGTAGATATAAAATACCTGTGAGATATGTCACCTATTCCAAGTCCACAAATAGAATATTATATAAATTTATATTGGGAATCGTTCTGTTTCAACAAAATATACCTAACCTAAATCCAAACATAAACAAAATTATTTGTTGCAATGGTAGCAAATATTTATTGACAACAAAATTTAAATTGGAATATTCAAAGCCTGAAAATCAAAAAAAAATATATGTTAATGGTCATCATCAGAGTCATTTATTTCACGATTATGTTCTCTAAACGGTGAGTTTTGGGAAAAAATGTGATACTGGCTTAAAATATTTTTTTGTCACAAATAAACTTAAAAATCTCCTGGAGTACAAATGTAATACGTATATAATGAAGAGCAATTATAAACTTTAAACCATAACAGAGCTAATAACATAGTTGCACTCATTGTCCGGTGCTCCACAGTCTGCGACTCGGTGCTCCTGGCAATTCGCGTTTTGCTAATAAAACTTCTCTTTCTTTGTATATGTTCTATGATAAAAACTTTGCACAATATATTATCATATATTCCTAGCTGCAACATCAACATGAGTTTTGTTTGTTTTGGGTTGTCTTTGTGTTGAGTGCAATTATATTATTATGATTATTTAGATTTATATCAATTTACGTAATGTAAACTTCATGTGCAATTTTTAGCGAAGAAACACCTGTTTTTGACGTTATGACTTCCAAATAAATTTTTCAAGTGAGCCCGGATGAAGACCTTTGGGACCGATGTTCGCTGCCGGTTCTAACCCATTCCCTACGACTCAATTTAATTTAATTTTTAATCCTTTTTTTTTGTCAAAGATTTTAATTCTGTATAAAGTTGTTGTAGTTTAACTTTTTTGTTTTTAACTTCTATGGACTTCCTTCCTTTTCTTAGAATATGAATTTTTTTATAAGCGTCTTCATGTTTGTAACCTTCTCTATAAAAGACTTGGATTTTCCGTATTTGTTTGGACGATTTACATTTGACCCCTGCAAACGTTCGTCTCGTTTTTTACCCAATTCAAGGAGGTTATTTGTTCTAACTTCTTTCATCAAATATATTTCACTGACTCATTTCAATTACAATATATGGATTTTTTCTCCTTGACGTTTGACTAGTGTGTACCATTCATCTGGTGTACACTAGTACATTCCTTGCCGCTTTCTCAATAACTCTGTACAGAGAGTCACCTTCCTTTTGAGTGTAGCCCCTCTGTAAGAAGGTGTGCTCAATTTGTATTGCATACTTTTGTGTTAGGAAATTATAAAGCCAAAACAGAAACTTTCCCTATTCTGCCCAGGAGAGTTATCCGAAATTCCATTTCTAACCTGTTGCTAAGTAAAAAGGACGAGGCAGCTACCAATTTTGGAAGATCCTCTTTTTGCTACACACTCATGCCATATACATCAAAATGCCTCTTTGCATGCCAACTTAAAAACCGTAGATTCAAAGTCAGACACTTTTAATTTGTAATAGGCGAGTCTCACTTCGGTTTTTGGTGCTAATAACACCTGCTGAAAATCAAACACTGCAACACAAAATGAACAATTTTCCTTGGGTTTCTCTTTATCTGTATTTTTAAGCTTTCGAGCTAAACTTTTGTTTTCTGTATGCTGTTGGTATCTTTTATATTTTGCTAACTTTTGTTCTGGGCAACTGTCCTCAGACTCACGACTAAGGCACGGAAAAATTCAATTTACATTTTATTGCATTTTTTTTTTCATAGAAAATGCATCTTTGGCAATCAAGCAGCAAGTTTTGCATTTTTTCTCATAAATTTTAGTATTATGTCAAACACAAAGGACAGAAAGCTAGATTATCTGGTTTATTATATTAACTTAGACCTGAAAATATAAAGACGGCCAGTGCAGTTCCTGGAACTTAATGCTGGGAGAGGCGGCGGATGAAATTCGTAGATGATGAGAAATAGCCCATTATATTATATAACCGGAATCGGGAAAAACCCAGATGGTTAGAATTACCATAATTCCAGGTACAACTAATAAAGATTAAGTTCTAAACGCCAGAATGACCGACATTTTAGTAAATCCTATTTAGTACCATTCATTCGAAAAAAATTCTTATCTCAAAAAGTAAAAAGCAGATTGTAATAAAATTTGTTATGTACCTTCCTTTTGTAAATAACTTTGACAAGTTTGTTAGTCAGAAAAATCGTATGAGGTTTTCCGGGAAAATTTTGAGTTTTCATTCGAAAAAAATTCTTATCTCAAAAAGTAATAAGCCGATTTTAATAAAATTTAACATGTACCTTCCTTTTGTAAATGGCTTTGACAAGTGTGTTAGTCAGGAAAATCGGACGAGGTTTTCCTGGAAAATTTTGAGTTTTCATTCGAAAAAAATGTTTATTGCAAAGAATAATCGGAAAATTTTGATATAATTTGGCGTATACCTTCCTTTTGTAAATGGCTTTGATAAGTTCGTTATTCAGAAAAATCGGTGGAGGTTTTCCGGGAAAATTTTGAGTTTTCATTTGAAAAAAAATTTTATTTAAAAATAAAAAATCTATGATAACCAAATTTGGTAGGTAGGTTTACGATGTAAAAAGTAAACTATACACCAAAATTTAGATTTCTATGTTACAAGAAAAAAAAGTTATAATAATATTTTGTGCCAGATCATTTCTATGAAAATTCACTACCATAACGCACTTGCTGCGTCCAGAGTTTTTTTATGTTTGTGCTTGTTGGTAGCTTTTATGTAATTTCACTAATTTAAAAATTAACTTATTGATTGTGACTTCATTAGAGTGCTGTGCATGTTTGCGGGACCCCGGTCCCGTTTTTAAGCTTTAAATTCTTAATTTGTGCAATTTTATAGAGACTTTTATAGAAGTGTTTTATAACTCCTGACACTAAAGTCAGTTTAAATGTTTGCATGACTGTTAGGACTGACCTGCATTTGACGTTTGCCTTTGATGTACTTTGTATTCTTACTGTAGTTGCAGTCAGACACTCGCACGTTAGACCTACCAGAAACATAGTTTCTGACAACCACCTTTTTACGTTCTAGGTCTAAACCCCTGAAGATGGCACGTTAATGTGTCGAAACGCGTAGGGTTTTGAGAATAAATCAGTCTGTCTGGTAGTATAAAGCCTTTAATTTTCATTTGACCATGTCAAACCCAGACGTTATGGCATTCAGAAATAATAGCTAGTAGTTTAACTAAAACCAGATTTGTTCAAGACTCTCTGACATATTTTTTTTTGTCTGATCTTGTCGTTTCAAAAAAATTCATTTTACTTTTATCCGATGCCACACCTTACATTCTTAAGGCTGGACAAAATTTTTAAAAAAATTATTCCAACGTATTACATGTGACTTGTTTGGCTCATGGCATTAATAGATTAGCAGAGTGTATAAGAGAGCAGTTTCCTTTAATAAATGATTTTATTAACTATATTAAAATAGTATTTTTAGAACCTTCAGTACGCATTTTATTTTACAAAGAATTGTATCCAAATCTTTCGTTGCCTCCACAACCTGTTATAAATCGTTGGGCTACATGGCTTAATGCAGCTATATTTTATGCTAACAATTACGACGTAATTAAAAGCGTTATTTACGACGTGCCGTTGGTGGCCTCCCTCTCTTGGAGGAGAGAAACTTTCTTCCATAGGCCCCCCACCTGCTTCCTCCAACAGATCTACCAGGAGAACAGAGCGAATGCACCCTTTTACTTTCCAGGTCACCAGACACAGAACATCTTGTTATGCCCGCTCTTTTGTCCCGAGGAGTTCCAAGTTGTGAAATTCCTTGCCGGCATACGTTTTTCCTTCTCCTCCGAACCCCCAAACCTTCATGTCCAGAATTAATAAGCTGCCTCCTTCCTCCTTGTCAACACCCGCGGTACGACAGTATTTAGGCTGTGAGCCCTCGTGGGGTGTTGTTGAAATAAAAAAAAAACTGAAGGCACATCATCATGATCTGACCGAAACTTTTGAGCTGCATGCAGGTAATAGTTTCTCCTTCATTCGGACCTTCTACCTTCTTTAATCAACAATTTCTTAAAATTTTACAATATCTAGTACTGAATGGGATAGGATATTAATTTTAATATTAGTCGATATTTGTTTAAAATAATTATTTCCCATACACTTCGGGAGATCGATTGAGCTGAGATTCAAAGGATAGAGGCCACACGTTTTGAAACAATTCGTCATTGTTTCTGGTGGTATACTCTATCAGGTACTTTATCAGACAGGCAAATGATTTTTTGCCAGCTCCTCCAAAGTATGTGTATTGCTTCTCCATTCTGATACAACCACATCTTAAGCCATCTTTCAACGGCTTGAATGTTGACACATCTGCAGGCTGGTGGATACGAGTGGCATATAGGTATAGAGCGATTCGTATTATACCAAGTTCTGAACACATGTCACTCAGATTTTTATCTAAATGTGTTCTATGTCTACCGACAAATAATACGATTGGAAAGTTCTATATAAGTATATAATTAATGGTGGTGTCATCTTTCTGATGCGTTGACCGTCATCATTACTGTTAATGCTGATTTTGTTAGCACAGTGTCGCTTTCATAGACATTTTTTAAACTTTTCGCTGCCAAAACTTTCTTATTCCGAGGACGCCATTAAAAATTGGTTTCGCCACCACTGAAAATTCTTTCTGCATACTGTGTAACGTGTTCCAAACCTTTGGTTAGTAAATACGAATAAATTTGACAGAACCACTTTCTTATGTTTTTTACCTGACTCGAAGAATTAGCTGTGACCGCTTTTGAATTTCAAAAACTTGCAGATCCTCCATACGACGTGGAAATCCTTTACGATAATTCTCCTTGATCCATTCCACAAATATATATTCTTCTTGTGGAGGAGGTACTATGGTGGTTCCATGATAATTTTTAATAAAGTTGGTTGATAATCGGAACTGGAGTATAGCATGTGAACTTCTGAATGTTTTTGCAGCTACTCTCTTAGGCATACCATTGTGATTTGCTTCTATAGTTTTCTGGAGCTGTTCTTCCATATAAACTTTTTTACATTTCTCTAGAGTTCCTCCAGTCTTTTACATTCTGTAACGTGGACATAAGTAAAAGATATTATCGAAATGTAGTTTCAATTATTAGAGAATTTACGCAACCCGTTGACATAAAGCCTAATTCAGTGGGCCAATAACCATGAATGAGCAAATATACTGCATTTACAGTGATTAGCCTCCAGGCCAATAACTTCAAACTTGGAGTTTTTGAGATTTAGAGTGATCGGTCCGAAGAAATATCAAGTAAAACCCCGAAAAGTGTGATGTTATGTGTCGGAAATATCAAACTAAAGTTGTTGTATATGTATAATACCAAAAAATGTTACTACACACATTGAATAAGACTTATATGGGATCACAAAAATATTACATTTCTTACCCGAATTGACAAAAACAGTGCAAACCAAAAGAGAGTTGTTTGTCACTTCCTTAAAGTAACTTTGAGACAATTGCGCAGCCGCATATCTGCAGGTCACTCTTCTAACATCATTGAAGAGTTAAATTTACTGAATTAACTTAGCCTTATTAATTACCAGTTAAATAATGAGAGGCCAATACTGAAACTATGTTGATTACCCTAGACATAAAATATAAAATCTAAATTTTGGTGTATAGTTTACTTTTTATATCGTAAACCTACCTACCAAATTTGGTTATCATAGATTTTTTATTTTGTAAGATAAAAATTTTTTTCAAATGAAAACTCAAAATTTTTCCGGAAAGCCTCGTTCGATTTTTTCGATTAACGAACTTATCAAAGCCATTTACAAAGGGAAGGTACATGCCAAATTTTGTCAAAATCGGCCCATTATTCTTTGAGATAAAAATTTTTTTCGAATAAAAACTCAAAATTTTCCCGGAAAAGCTCGTCCGATTTTTCTGACTAACGAACTTATCCAAGCCATTGACAAAATAAAGGTACATGCCAGATTTTATCAAAATCGCCCATTATTTTTTGAGTTATCGGTGTGATAAATATAAATATATATATATATATATATATATATATATATATATATATATATATATATATATATATATATATATATATATATATATATATATATATATATATATATATATATATAAATTGAAACTGACCTCGGAAATGGGTTCTAGGGGTCCTAGTTCGCGCTCATTTGCAATTTTTTTTTCAAAATTCAAATTAGTGAATTTTTTCTACGAACTAGCTTCACTAAAATTATATTGTAATCAGGATATGGACATAAAATTGAGTACCCCTGTAGCTGTTGACAAGGAGATAGTCTGGATTGATTCTGCGTAAAATTTCTTAAGAAGAAAGAGGAAAAATATGAGGTTTGTTGAAGCTACCTGACACTTTTCTATCAAAAATCAAGCAGTATATCACTTCAGAAGTTTACAGGTACAGAAATACGAATCTAACATCTGACAATTTCACATTTTCTCTTTGTCTCATACATTGTGGCAAGCTAATTACCTCCTATAAGTGCCAGATCGCTCCGTGTTCTTTGTGACATCCAAAATGCAACTGCTATTCACACTCTAATTAAAATGATATCCACCCACCTTACTTTGCACATAATATATTACTAAAGCTGCTTTTATAACTCATATTTACAAGACAAATATATGCCTCTTAATCACAATTTCATTTATATAAATGCACTGTGTTAATTACACGAGATACATGTAGCTTCCTAGTGTAAACATGACGCTACATGTTCGCATACACCACGCCGAGAGGTATAATTTACTTTTATGATGTTGCCGCATCTCTATTTATATCTATTGTATGTTTTCCTCGAGTACTAATGAAATACGTATATAATGAAGAGCAATTATAAACTTTAAACCATAACAGAGCTAATAACATAGTTGCACTCATTGTCCGGTGCTTCACAGTCTGCGACTCGGTGCTCCTGGCAATTCGCGTTTTGCTAATAAAACTTCTCTTTCTTTGTATATGTTCTATGATAAAAACTTTGCACAATATATTATCATATATTCCCAGCTACAACATCAACATGAGTTTTGTTTGTTTTGGGTTGTTTTGGGTTGTCTATGTGTTGAGTGCGATGATATTGTTATGTTTATTTAGATTTATATAAATTTACGCAATTTTCAGCGAAGAAAAACCTGTTTTTGACGTTATGATTCCCAAATAAATTTTTCAAGTTAGCCCGGATGAAGACCTTTGCGACCGATGTCCGCTGCCAGTTTTAAACCCTTCCCTACGACGTTTTTTTTTTAAATTGTTTTTAAATTACTATTGGGTTATATGTTGTTACCTCCTTCAAACAAAAGCTTTGAGTACAAGAACCGTGTTATATTGTGATTGATCTCAGGTGGATATAGATCTGCTCAATGGTGATAACACCCTACCCTAAAGTAGCTATCTATTAGATTATTAAATTTATTAAGATTAGCAGATCTTTTTAGGGGGTTGACAGATCTGGATGTAGTTTGATACTCACGTTCTCTTCCTTTGTTTAATTCGCACTGCCCAGAGTCCTATATTTGTAGGCTCTCCAGACTAGTGCCAGGTTACATAAAAATTTAGATATCTAGATAACAGTTGACGTTGAGCCTCGGTGGACTATTTTGAAGAAGGCGTTTTTGGAAACCCAGGAGGATGACATTGGATATGCACAAGCCTTTAAAAAGCAACAGTGGATGACAGACGAAATTCTCCAACTTATGAACGATAGAAGGAAATATAAGGCTACAGACAATAACCGATACAAGGAGCTGAGGAAGCGTTGAGAAAAAGCGTAAAAGATGGAAGGGGTATGTTGAGGCCCTCTTTAATGACACACGACCCCACCAACCACCTAGGCACTATGATGATATCAACGAACCCAGCCCTGCTATCACGGCAGAGGAAGTGAGACGTGCTAAAAAACTTCAGAAAAATGACAAGGCTGTAGCACCAGACAATATTCACGCGGAAACCTTGAAATTGCTCGTCAGTGCAGATGATGGAGGCCTAAAACTTCTTACATCGTTGTTCAACTCAATATATGAAACTGGGAAAATACCAACGGACTGGCTGAGGTCGACGTTCATCGCTCTGCCAAAGAAACCGAACGCTTCTCAATGCGACGACCACCGAATGATAAGCCTGATGTCTCACGTCCTCAAGGTGTTTCTTCGCATTGTTCACACTCGCATATACGCTAGAGGTGAGGGACAGGCTGGGGAGACGCAGTTTGGATTTAAGAGCGGAATGGGCACGGGCGAGGCTCTCTTCTCTCTCAACGTTCTCACACAGCGATGCAGAGACATGAATGTTGATATATACGCCTGCTTTATTGACTACCGAAAAGCTTTCGACTGTGTCTCGCACCAGAAGCTCATTGAGATCCTAAAATACACCGGAGTCGATGCGGGAGATCTGAACATCATCACGTAGCTGTACTGGCATCAGACTGCGGAGATTAGGATAGAGGGCATAACATCCGAAGAAACAAAAATCAGAAGGGGTGTTAGGCAAGGATGTGTCCTGTCCCCTCTACTCTTCAACATATACTTGGAGGTGGTGTTCCGGGAGGCACTGGAGAATGTGAAAGAGGGCGTTAAAATCAACGGCACCCTTATTAATAATATACGATTCGCCGACGATAAGGTCGTGGTGACCGACAGCCTACCACATCTCCAGAATATGATGGACCTCATCGTTGAGCATAGCACACGGTATGGTTAACACATAAACGTTGCCAAGACCAAGGTGGTTGTGTTCTCTAGGACACCAAGACGGGCGATCCTCCAAATTAACAACCAGGCTGTGGAACAGGTGCCGTCCGTTAAATACCTTGGAGCCCTCGTCAACGAGAACAGTGACCCTAAAATAGAAATCAGATCAAGGTTAGAAGAGGCTAGAAGGACATTCATCTCCATGAAGAAACTCTGCACCAGTAGAGACCTAAACCTACAGCTTCGCATACGTATATTGCGCTGTTATATCTTCCCAGTGCTACTCTATGGCTCTGAGAGCTGGACATTCTGCCAATCAATGGAGAGCCGCATTGACGCCTTTGAGATGTACTTGTATCGCCGTATACTGCGTATATCATAGGTAGACAGGATAACCAACGAGAAAGTGCTAAGGAGAATAGGTAAAGGCAAAGAACTGCTGACAACCATCAAAGAACGAAAGCTCCAATACATAGGGCACATTATGAGGGGGGAGCGGTACGAGGTCCTTCGACTCCTCATCGAAGGAAAGATCGAGGGGAAACGATATGTGGCCAGACGGCAGAACTCATAGCTGAAAGATCTGCGTCGATGGTTCGGACGGACATCTGTGGAGATTTTCAGAGGTGCGGTATCACGCACCATTATAGCCAGTTGGATCGCCAACCTTCGTAGGGAGACGGCGTTTTAAGAAGAAGAAGATAATAGTTAGTAAGAATAAATTGTTTGCGCCGTCGTCAAAAGAAAGTAGATACTAGGAAGGAATTTCTCTTCAATTAAACATATATGTTAATGTAACAAAATATTGAATTTATTCATATAAATTAAATTTGGAATAGCCAATACAATGAAACAAAATTATTGATAAATCTCAAATAAACATTGATTGCACACAAATAGAAATCAAATAGACAGCAAGAATTTCAAGAACAAGAAATTATTAATTTACATACATATGCCAGAACAATAAGATAAAGCTAGTTGCATATTACTAAAATGTTACTGTTAATGTTAGGGTATCGTTCAAAAATAAACACAAATGATTAGGTAAATTACTTGACGTTTGTCAATCAATTGCTAGGTTTTCTAGTGAATTAACTGGCCAGTTCTTTGAGTGAGGCTCCAGAAAAAGAAAGAAAATTTATTTAATACATTGCTACGTGAAATTTCCCCATTAATTATGAAAAATAGGAGATGTTAAAGAGAATGTATAGGTTAGATATTTTACAGACAAAATTTGCTAATTACAATTTAAAGAAAATAAAAACTGTGTGTTGAAATTTACAAAAATTGACAAAATCTTAGAGATTAAACAGAAAATATATAGTTATGCTGACAGCACCTCCCTGACATTGTTTAAGCTCAAACTTGGTTACGTGATTTTGAAAGTTCAGGTGATTAAAACTTCATATGTTAGATTTCGGCATAAAAATTCTGCTGATTTAGGAAAAAGATTTGTTCAGACTCACCAGTCTTCCGGTATTAAGTTACCTGATGACCCTGTGAAGAAGATTTCCAGGTGGAATCAATTATGCGTGCCTGACACAGATTCCAGACTCAAATAAGAGCGGAAAAACTAAGGAAAACGACTGAGACTTCTCATCAGAGATTATTGGGCCGGTGGATGTTATTGCTCCAATACTACAAGACCATTTGACACCTATGTCGATATTCTGAATTCGATTGATGGAAACTTTGCGAATCGCAATTAAAACGTGAATTTGCTTAAGTAAAATTCACTATCAATTGGCTTAAGGTTCGATAATAACCAGGAATTTTTTCTGATTACGGCAAGAAATCAACAGTTTGGAACAAAGAACCACGAATTAGCTCGCGTTTTTATGCTGAATACGATGTTTAATTAAACTCGAAAATCACTTGAATTACTCCGAACAATCACTGAAAATAATTATTAGGTACTACAGATAACAGAAAGGACATTACAACCCCGTTTTAAGATAATTTAATAGCCACCGAAACTGACGGGTGTTCACTCGATTAACGAACAGCAGAGAGTTCCTGCTAATGTGTCGGGTTCTGCAATTCCTATTCGCTGCACGCAAAAATTCTTACCGTGACCGTTCAGCTCTTGTCCCGCTTTCGTGACGTCCCACCTCCCGCGTCTACAGTTGAAGGTTTTACCGCGAATTCTGTGCAACGTTGTCAAAGGGTCGTTGGGTGACATCACCGAAAACGGAAAATTTCAAGATAAACAATATTTTGTTTTCGAATATTCCTAACGTATATTTTCAATGCTTATTTTGTTCATGGAAATATTTGCTCAGTAATAATGCGAGGTAGTTTTCCATGGCAAACATGTATTGAATTTTAACGTACAAGTTAGAAATGCAGTAAAGGGGTTTACGGTACTTGAAGATTTAGTGACTTTTCATTAAAATAATTTTGAAACCAAAATTTGAAATACCTAATATAGATGGGGTTTTTGGTATTATTTAGATACTTGGGGGGCTTTCTAAGTGTATTTTGAACCAGTAATGATTCCAGATAAAAAACTGAATCGTTACAATATCTTCCTACAAAAATTCACAAATGCTGTTGGTATCAAAATATGTAATACCAGCTACAACAACATTCTGTTTTGTTTGCAATGACTCATAATATAACTTTTTTTCAGCCATTAGACACACGTGCTCCGATGGCATACTAGATTTCACAGTGAATATTGTACGTTATAGCAATATAAAATGTATCAATTTTATTTGTCCATCAGGTTATTGTTACCTATGCAATTATTCAACAAAATGGTTTCCTCGATTGCACAGAGTGTGGAAATGATTTGATTTTTTTATGCAAGTAATCAGTGTGTTAATAGAACAGCAGAATTATTTAATGAGCAACATTTAGATAACCATGTTAATCGAAAGTATGTCTTGAAGTTAGTGATTGGTATTTTGTCAAGAAACCGTGTCTGTCTGCAATAAAAAGCGTATCACTGAAAGAAATGAAGAAGAATTGGCGCTTGCTAATGTTGCTTTGAATCCCAGAACGAGTACGAGGCAACTGGAGAGTAAATCTGGTTTTAGGCGAACTACTATTAAAAACGTTTTGATGCGTCATACATACATTTCACCCATACAAAATCCATCTTGGGCTTTTGTGAAGTTATAAGTGGCCAGTGGCGAATGATCCATTTTTTAAATACAGGCTTTCCGGATGAGTATTTGCTTTTCCTAAGCGATATCGTGAATCGTCGTAATTGTTGCTATTGGACCCATTCTAATCCCAGATTACTTCAAGATATTCATGCGCATCCTCCAGAAAAACTTAATGCTTGGGCTGGAATTTTTGGTGACAATATTGTTGGTATATTTTTCGTACCTAGTAGCTTGACTGAGATGTGTACTTGGAGTTGTTGGAAAACACCATTGATATAATGTTGACTGACATTATCGAGAGTGATGAGCAGTATCTCGAAGACCAGTTGGTATTTAAGCTCCTCCGCACTACCTTTTGCCTGTTTGACAATATCTCGACAACAGATATCCAAAACGGTGGGTTGGAAGAATAGGTTCCCTAGTCGGACCCGCACGATCGCCAGATTTATCACCCCTAGATTTATTTTGATGGGGTCCTATAAAAACTAAAATGTCTTCTACTCAGCCCGATTCTGTACGAGATATACGCCAGCGTATCGTAAACGAATGCCGCCTATTCACTTCTGAAATGTTACAGAATGCGCGACGACCTTTTTGAACAAAACATGTATCGTCGTATAGAGGCTGGTGGTCGAAAATTTGAACATCTGATTATCGGACGTGTAAGTTTTTTAAAACTAAATTACGCACGTTAGAAACCAGTTTTTATGAACCCATTGCTTTAAATTTAAAAAGTTAGGCACCGTTGAAAAGAGATTTACACCAGCTCTCAAATGATGTGCTACTTAATCCCGCTTGTCATTTAAGATTTTGGGGGTGGATCGCACCACCGCCTGATGTTTGGTGTTACGGTGTTCAAAATAAGCCTTCCCCTTGAAAGCAAAATTTATCTCTCAGCGATTTTCAGCAAAATTGACGATAAGTTCCTTAAAAAGCGCCTAGTTCCTTTTCAAGTGGCCAGCCTGTATATACTTCAGAATACTGGGTGATTCAGAACTATTAAACCAGAGTGTTTCAGTGTCATGAGAGAAGACAGTTGAGTACAAGAACCGTTGTAAAAAATGCCTCTCTAAGTAACTACGGCCCTATGACACTTAAAAGTTTTAATAAAAAAATATTCTATACTGAGATTTGTTCGTTGTCCATCAATTGCTCAAAATGCCGTCATTCAACTTTATCACACGCACATAGTCTCTGTGTAAAAAGGTAAAGGTAAGATGCTTACTGGCAATTAAGCCAATGCTGACACTTTTTGCTCATATAAACTAACCTACCCTCCGCCTTAATCTCGATCTCAACGACAGAAGTGATTTGAAAAATCATCCGCTGCCGGTGAGTCTCGAGCCGTCGTCCCCCGGCTCCGAATTGGGAAGTTTGACTGGGCTTTCCAACACGGCCACGGCGGCGCTAGGTCTCTGTGTAAGTAATAGCTTCAGCACTGACTACAAAAACAATTGATTGATTCACTGTTTTGTTTGATTGGAAAATCATATCGCAGTGAGCAGTCCTTTGTTATTATATTGTTTAGTGAATTAAAAAAAAAAAAGTAACTATGTGGAGATTCCGAGTTGTGAATTTTGAAAAAAGTTCTCCAAATGAGCACGAACTAGGCTCTCTAGAACCCATATCCACGGTCACTTTCATTATATATATATATATATATATATATATATATATATATATATATATATATATATATATATATGTATGTATGTATCACACCGCTAACTCAAGAATAATGGACCGATTTTGATCAAATTTGGTACGTACTTTACTTTCGTAAGTGGCTTGGATAGCTCGTTAGCCGCGAAAATCGGCTCAGGTTTCCCCGGAAAATGATGTGTTTTCTTTAGGGAAAAATTTATATCGCCGGAAATCACAAAGTAATGGCAACCCAATTTATTAAGCTGGTTTCTGTCACAAGGAGCGTTCTATGTTCCAAAGTTCAGATGTCTAAGGTAGAGGACAAAAAATAAGTAAGCCTCTGATTAAAAAAGTTAAAACCTCAAAACTGATAAGTATTGTAGTTGTAATAATGTGAGTGAAAAATACGACACGAAATTACTAACACCCACCTCGATCTGTGTCTCAATCGTTATTTTCCTTTATTTCGTTAAAATCTGAGCAAAAATGTGTAATCATTGTAAATAAAACTTGTTTGGTATAAATAATAAAAACGTTAGACTAGCGTATATATGCTAGTACATACATCTGTCATGTCGACACTGGTCGAGTGGTCTAAGCAGTTACATCAGAGATACAATTGATTTCTATAATAATACGAGTTATAATCCTAGTTTTGGGCTTCACTTTTTAGTAAATTTTCTTGAAAAAAATCATTAATGAGGAGATCTCGACTTTTGAATTTTGAAAAAATTTCTTCAAATGAGCGCAAACTAAAACCTTTGTGTGTATCATACCGATAAGTCAAAAAGTGAGTGGCTGCCCTTTGCAAGTGGCTTCAACAAGTTTGTTAGCCAGGAAAATTGGCGCAGGTTTTCCCGGAAATAGTTGTGTTTCCTTCCAGAAAAAAATTATATCTCCGGAGATATCAAAGCAAGGGCAACCAAATTTGGTGCGCGTATTTGTATTACAAACGGCGACCTATGTAGCAAAATTCAGGTCTGTCAGTTAAAGATAAAAAAGTTACAGGTATTAAAAAAAGGGGTTTTCCTCGAAACGTGAAAGTCGTGTTCTCGGGACCAAGCGCTCATCTGAAGAAATATTTTTCCAAACGCTTTTCATCGTAAAATCTCTACTACCGAATTTTCTTAATGAAAATTTGCTGAAAACGGGGCTTTCATTTAAAAAAAAGGTCGGTGACGCCATACTTGAAAAGCAGGAGTGGGGAAACGTAAACTTCATGAAAAAAATTGTGTTTTTGAAAACTAGAGTTGACGTGTCCGAGCATTTCGTCAAAACACAAATCCTTCAAATTGTAATGAATTTATTTCATAATTTTGCCCCACAGTATGTAGATAGTGTTTTCTAGAATTGTAATTCAAAGCTGCCAAATACAGCGTGGTTTATTCAATGTTGCTTTAAGAAAACACAAATAAGATAGAAAAGTTGCAAGTAAATAGAGCAAGCTTCAGCAAATAACGCATTGCAATCTGTTTTTGTTTCTTCAGCGTCGGTCTATTTCCGCGACTATGGCCAATCACTGACGCCGGTGAACAGTTTTATCTCACTATCCTGAAAATTTTGCCGAACTCCTGCCTCTCTGTAAGAAGGGTAGGGCTCTTTAACGTGCGCAGCAGCATGGACGCGGGACCCACGGCTTTACGCTGCCCCCGCAGGGCGCTGACCTCAAACTTGCTCAAATACAATAACCTCGGCTTATGTTAATTTTACTGTATGTGTTGGAAAATTGAAAGGAAAACCCTGCGAATCGAACCCAGCACCCTTTGGTTCAGACGCACACGTTCTTACCGCTGAACCATCGAGGCTCTAATGCATTTCTAATATCAGCCAAAATAATATCGCAAAATAATGAAGTTTAAGTACTGAAGGGCAAACTTTATGAAATACCGTATAACATCAGCTGCTCGCAGTTTTCACATTATCACAGCAGCTTGATGAAATAACTGTCTGATTATAAATAACTTAGGCCTCCATGATAATAAATTTCCGTCAAGATATCCAAGGAATTTAATGATAGCCATAATTTATAATTGTAATTGGCAATAAATTGAACATTTCTCAAACAAGAATTTCCTTTATGCAAAACGTAAATTAACTGGGAGTCTAGTATGTAATGAGCTAAGTTGGGCAAGTTCTAAGCGAAGGAGGCAGTCTTTCGAAGATTTGGAGAAGGGGGAGGCGACTTCCTTGTAAATTACAGATATGTACAAAATTGGTTAATAATTCTCTCAGCATAACAACCATATTTCAGTTTAATTTACTTGTTTATGTTTTGAGGTAAATATTCGGTAGAGGGAAGCATTTCTGTAAAATGATATAATGCTCATTTAATAAGGCAATATCTTTTTCTGTCATCACAAAGCTCTGTTTATCAAGGGATTTTTTACTTAGATAACTTGAATTGTGGGCATGTAGCTTGGTAGAATATTTTAGCGCTACCAAAGAAATTGTGAAGATGAATCCTCTTATGTCTCATGTAGGGGAAGATGATGGTAAGTTGTGAATACCTTACTAATTATACATTTACAGACTTACTGTACTGGTATATACTTTACCTGATTTACACATTTCTTTTCCTGTAAAAATCAATAGATTTTTGAAAATTTGTGATAAAATTCAACAATAGTCGCTAAGTTGACGAAGCCAGGTGGATAATGTTACACCTGCCTTACGCGAAAGAGGGGAAGGAGGAAACAGAGACAAATATAGGCGACAAAGAGGGCTGTGAGCTGGTAGTGAGGCAGTGTAATTACACCAGTTGGCTTATGTAGAGCAAGAGACTGGGCGTGGATACGAAAGGAAGCACACTTCAGCCTGAGAAGGCGCTACTGGCTTACCGATTAAGCCAGAAAGCTCTTGTGTTCTGTTCAAGAAGCCCAAGAATTCTGAAATTAAACCGACAATTGATAATAAGGGTAAACGACGCGTAATGAGCCATCCGACAATGAGTAACTGTCTCTAGCTTTAGATGACTGTACACAAAAATTAATAATTGTACTTCCCTGGTGCAGTAACCTAGTTTCGCAAATCGACTCGATGGGGCATCTAGTGTAGCTGTGTGACCTGACATGGACCTCTGGTGGATCTTTGACAGCAAGCTGGTGGATCGAGTACTGCGGCCCGATATCCAGTGGTGGAGCAGCAACAGCGGAAGATTAAGGAGGAAGATGATATTAGCAGGAGAATAGTGAAACAGTGAGATAGTGTAGGGTCAACCAAAACGCAAACAAAGTAAACAGTAGTGTACATAAGACAGGGCGAAAGGGAAGATGCAAAAGGAAAGAGGTGAATCGAAGGAAAAGATTCAAACGGAAGGAAAGGGAAAATAAAAAAAAACCTTAAATGTTTTAATTGAGATGAGCACATGTGCCTAAGTTTTAATTATTAAAGTTTACTGACCTCTTGTAGGGTTTTTGTTCCTTTTTGTGGCGACTACAATGTTGAAACTGATCTTTCTTGATTATATAACTTTACTTCAAATTGCCAAAGTAACAAATCTCATGAAGGCTTGGTTTTCTCACAAAAATAGTGTACTACCAAAAGAGAAAAACCACTTGCTTATGTAGAATGAGTCGAAAATATCCTTCAAATGAAGAGATTGACTAAAAACTTCGAGAACACCATCTACTATCCTGGGCCATGCAGTGAAAATTGAAATTCCTTATCTGTGCTTTATCAAAATTTAAAATTCCGCAATTGTTCAAGGAGAAAATGAATATATCAGAAAAGGATATATTGACAGTTGACTAATGGGTCAGATGTCAACCAAATTCCCTAAAGCAAAATGTAAACAATGATCTAATGATAAGAGTGTAATTGTTTGGTTATAAATTTTTGTTTTGAATTTTGTGAGTTTTAAACTGTACAGACGAGATATATAAGAAAGTAAAAACGGACATTAAAAAATAAAAATCCATGGGTGTTATATCAGGATTTCGAGTACAACAATGAACTGGCCCATTGTTACAAATGGCACGATTATTAAAATTTTGGTGCAAAAATTCTTTGACGACCTTAGCATTGTGAACTGGACAACCGTCTTGTTGGTACCAAACCTCCTCTAAATTATTATG
Organism: Tillus elongatus; assembly: GCA_964006375.1. Classification (NCBI taxonomy): domain Eukaryota; kingdom Metazoa; phylum Arthropoda; class Insecta; order Coleoptera; family Cleridae; genus Tillus; species Tillus elongatus. The sequence goes on along the minus strand of OZ023264.1, from coordinate 160,505,550 downwards.
AACTCTTCTAATTGTTGGTAAGATATCATATCTCAATAGATTAAGGTACCTTTCCCCAATTAAATTATTTTCAAAAAAGGACGGACCAAGAATGAAGTTACCTGAAATTTGTTTAAACTAACTGTCTAATCTACAAATAGAAATAACAGTTTTTTACCTAATAAGCCGCATCAAACATTAATACAAAATCTGTCTTCTTTCTTGCTTTAGATTTCATTTGCCCAATAATGCCTATTATGGCGATTATACACACAACAATTTGTAAATCTGGATTCATCAGTCCATATTACTTTCAAATGAAAATTTTCATCTTGCTGACATTGTCCTTAATACCATCTGCAGAATTGAAGACGCTTAGGGTAATCGTCAACATGTAAGCCTTGTATGATTGTAGGTTTGTATGGATGGTAATGACTTTGTTTTAATGCACGGTGTACCGTATTTTTTGGAACGTCAATTTGTTCACCAAAAAACCGAACAGATTGCGGAGGGTTTTCGTTTGAAACCTGTAAGACGGCATTATTTCTTTCTTTATTTCTAGGCATTGGTAGTTTCTTTGCGTGGAGCTACCGTCGTTCAATAGATTGGTCACTATCTTACCAAATATTTTGGTGTTTGGTTGTCGTCTTTCTAGGTAGTTGTTTTGATATGAATTTGCCGCTGCCTCAGTATTTCGGTTAGAACGAATATAACATTCAAACATGTAAAAATATTCTTCGTTACTAAACATATTTTTGAATAGTATTTAAAATAAACAGGAAACAAACTATTTAGTATAAAATTTTAAGCAACGTGTTAAATACACCTCAAATTGTTCAGATAATTAACAGTGACAGTATTCCTAATTGTGTTTCTGCCATAGCAACCTTTCTTCTGTTGTTTTTAAGTTGACACGTTTAAAAATCAAAAATTTTTCTTCGTAAATCATTAATCTGTTTTTTATTCAGTTCTGTTAGTAAATGTAGTTATTTATTTGGTTTACCTACTTAATTAAATTATAACAATTTTTTAGGATAATGTAATGTAAAATATCATTTGTAATAACGGGCCGATTCATTGGTGTGCTCAAAATTCCTATTTTTTAATCGTAAATCATTACGGAAAATTATGTAAAAATTAGAAGTCTATTGTTAGACTCCATGGCTTACTGCTTTTTTAACACTTTTTTTGTCATTTGTTTTCTGGTGTTGGATTTCATAGCCTACTATCCTCAGAACGGTTTTTATCAAAACTGTCAGTGCAACTACAAGATTTCTTAAGCATATTGTACATCATTTGACAGCTCTTTTCACAGGCTATCACATAAGCAAAAAATTCAATATGGCTGCCATAATTGAAACAAACGTTGATACCTTTAGCTCAAAAACAAATGACAATCCAAAGTTGAGAATAGGACAAAAAGATTACTCTGTAGAAAGTATCCTTATGATGTGCAAGTCTTAGACATATTAGATCAACGCCTACTTAGATATCGAAGGAAAAAAATCGACGAATTTTGGTTTTTTTCAAAATAACTCGAAAACGAAATGAGACAGGGCAAAATACAAGTCATATTTGGAACGAGCAGAAATTCTACAAAACATTGATAATTCAAGCGTCTCCCTATCTCTAATAATAACGGAGATAGCAATACATTCCCATCCAGTGTGGGACACACTGTATTGTAGGACTTTCCATATTTGTATGTATTTTTAAGTAAGTAGTTTTTTCTTCACTTACATTCCATGGAACTTTTGTATGTTATAAGTTGTTAAGTAAATAAATTATTATCATTATTATTAAATATATATATATATATATATATATATATATATATATATATATATGTATATATATATATATATAAATATGTTTACATGGGTAGGTATTTTTTTCATAAAAAATATTAATAGATGGTTTATATGAAAATTCGCTACCGTAACGCACTGGCTGCGTCCATAACTACAAGCTCAAATACGACGTTTGTTAACTCCAATTTTGAAGGAACTAAAAAAAAATTTAATATTTTTAAAGTTCAAAGTCTTATAGATTTATCTGGCCGATGGTGACTAACATTTTTACCCTGCCGGCTCTGGGTTGAATTAATCTCGCAGTCTTTCATAAATAGCGAAAGACCCATAACATGCAGAGAGTAAAATCTCTATATGACCTCTATATTATGTAAAGAATCACTTAGATCTCCTTCACTTTCATCTGATTTTTATAATGTTAAGACTTTTGTAAATATAATTAATTTTTGTGTGTATGTTCTGTATAACTAAAGTAACTTTCTTCTATTATTCCGTAAATTTATTAGCTTTGGAATAATTATTCATGTAATTGCAGACTAAAACTAAATTCAATATACGGAATATACTGTGATTATAGATTGATACCAAAATTTAATTCTGGAATTATCAGAGGTGTGGAACTCTCTCTTAGACTCTAGAGGTTATAATTGCAAATGCACAGAATCGCTTGAGGCATCTACTCTCTATGTTGTGGCATTTTGAATTATTATTCTGATAATGATATTGGTCTACGAGATTAGATTGGTATTACTAAGTGGCATGAAACCATACACTAAGCCAATCATAATCCAATTCATCACTTCGACTGGAGATTTACGTACATTGTATCAATTTCGTAGATGTTCACGTCCCATATGTTACACCATTAATTGCCGAATATGATTTCTGTGTCTCACGAACACTATTATGACTAGTTTGGTATTTTGATGGGGATGCCATACTTGTTCTTTTATTTTGATTTATATAAGCTGACATTTTGAGATAGGTTTATACTCTTCGAAGAAAAATCACATTCAAATACTTTTAGACCTAAGGATCGTTTCGTCACCAAACCTGCCCTGATCAGATGATGACTTAATGTGATGTCATTATCACAATCTCAGAGTAATGTCACCCTGTCTTCGTAGCTTTCTTCATTTATTCGTAGCACCACTCCATCAGCTGCGTTTTTCAGAGCGTTTGTCTGGTTATACCTTTTTAGTGAATTTTCATTAACAAAATTCACAAATAAATAGAGAGGTATCGACGGAGACACTTGCAGAAAATTTCTTCAAATGAGTACGAACAAAGGCCACTGGAACCCATTTCCAAGGTCAGTTAAAATATTATATATATATATATATATATATATATATATATATATATATATATATATATATATATATATATATATATATATATGTATGTATATGTATATGCATATGCATATGCATATGTATATGTATATGTATATGCATCTGTATATGAAACCCATATCTGGGGTCAGTTTCAATTTTTATATGTTTATATATATATATATTGTGACCGCCCACTATCTCTTTAAATCGATCCTAGGAATCCCTGTTCCTAAAAACCTTTACCACGTTTGAAAGTCAAACAACCTACATACGACGATCGATAGAAAGGTCAACGTTACCGGAAATCTAGGTGGCCCCTAGCTTTTATACAGTGAAGATGGGCAGGGTTCTTTATAAGGTGTTACTCTATGAGGGCGCCACTTGATTGTTTTACACCTAGTTCCGGATATTTATAAGAGATGTTAATTACGAAATCCAGCTTACCAAGAATCCAACACAACCAAGAACTCCTTGGACCTCCCTGGCAGCTGCACCTAAAATCGCAGGCTTATACGTCGGAATGTACAAATGTGGGAACGAAATCTTACAGTTGGAATATCTTAAAGGCTTACGTAGAAGCTGACAAACACTAAACAGCACCTAACGTTACTAATACGGGAGTGAGAGGTGAGTGCAGAACAAACGACACACAAATATATATATAAAATAAAATTCTAGTTTATTATAAAATCCAGATGATGCCTACAAGTGGTCAGACAGATCAAAAACAGTATTATATATACACATATATAACCTATAAATTGCTAGCATGTATGTTAAATGAATAACAGAGTCCGCAAAATGACTCGCTTGCTATATCTCAATAATTTACTGCTAAACAAATAGCTTTAAGCTACTAACGTTCGTATGGTAAGCAATAACAAGTCAAGTAATTCAAACGCAACAATAAAAGTAACTAAGCTAAATCAAATGGAAATTTGTGTCCTTTCGTGATCACGATCAGCTTACAAAGATGTTAAAATATGAAAAGGTGTATCAAATGGTAGCCTAAATAATGATAGTACTTTATCAAACTCAAAGCAATTATATTAATGATAATGTGAATATAAATCATCAGCTGACGTGTAGGGTTCAAATAAAAAGCTGGGTATCTTATCCTATTGTGTTATCGTTAAAACTTTATCTTTGAATTTCAAAACTTGACCACCATAAGTAGAGTCACAGCTTAATACTGGATTTAAAAGTCCAAACAAACAAATTGAGTTCTTTATTAACAATACAACTTAAAGACTACTACCTGTAAGGTCTGATCTCCAGTGAACCTTCTCTGGTCGATTTTTCGCTAACAAAATATCTACTGTCCACTGTGTCGGTACCTTCCGGCCACCTGTACTTCCTCTACTCAACAACGAAATGTCCTCGGCAATCTGATGTTGCTGGGAATGACTTATAATTGAATTTGCGCCACAAAATGGTACCATACCAATATTCTTATTCTCCCATTGACCACTCGTTAGTTTAAGACAATATGTAGGCCTATTGCTTGTCGATTAGGCACTATAAAATCAATTAAAGCAAGACAAAAACTGAAACTAGAACTAAAACCAAAAGCTAAAACCAAAAGCCAAAACCAAAACCCTGTAACAAATAGAAAGAGAAAACACGCCTTAGTTACACATAAAAAAAAACTTCGAGTTGGGTATTACCTCCAAATCCTGAGGGTTTCTATGTTATGTCAAGGTGTTTTGTTGACCACAGTTAGACAAGCCGGTTCTGATTGAAAACAAGCCACAAAGCCACTTGCTTTTTTCGGCTTTACGTATGTGACATTTACTCTCCACCACGGGAATATTATAGTATTCAAGTACTATGCGACTAATTCGCTTCAACTTCCCAAACCTCCAGAATACTATAATCGTTTTACAGCCTAGAAATTAATCTCCAAACTAGGATGAATGGCCCACTTGCCTGTTTCTTTTTTCTAGCTGAAATCTTGCCACACACTCAAATTAAATTGCTTCTTCCACCGTTTTCAAAACCAACCTTTTTTCTCAAAAATGTTTTCTCTCCCAGGTCATAGCTAATCTTGCTGATTCGCTATCGGTCAACAAAAAAAAAAGACGACAAGAAATGGTGTCCCGTTCTTCCATCAAAAATATCAAACTCTGGCAACGAATAACTTAATACCGCAGAGTTGCGACATTTACACGAATGGGGAAATTCGGGCTTCGACCGCAAGACCTCGACATATGTAACACACCTAACTTCCAATATTAATCTCGATAATAAACTTCTTCCACAGCTTATAGAGACCGTTGTAACCACAGTTCTGCATGGAAGAATTTATCTCACTACATTAACACATAATTCAGTAATTTCCAACCAGCTAAAGTTAGACAGACAATAAATTAATGACGTGCTGGCAACCATGCCTTCACAAGACAGTGTACTCTGCCGTTGTCGACTGTTTCGGTGGTAAATCTCGACTTCTAGAAATTGAAACTGAATGAATGTAGATAACAAATTAAAGATGTTCGTTCACAGCTGTCCCTAAACCAATAACAATATGAAACCGAATAATTATATGGGGTGTTTTTGTTTATTTTGCCTGCTACGTGTAATTAATGATGTTAATATGCTTAAGGTGAATTTTACACGTAACAATCCCCCCCTTACTTCAAGAGGATTAACCGTAAGGTTAAGCCTAATCAGAAGGAACAAGCTTCAGGTCCTTCACGTGCCAAACTCCACTATTCTGGGCAGCTTTGTCTCTAAGTTCATACGTCCATGGAGACACCTTCTTACTAACATAAAACGGTCCTATGTATCTTGGAGCTAACTTACTAGCAAAGTTCTTCGTTGCATCTGACAACACGTAATTCCTCCTCATCACAGGTTGATCCACCTCGTACTCTTCATAACGTCTGCGCATGTTATACCTCGCTACAGCCTTCTTAGTAGCCTTCTCCAGTCTCTGTTTCACGTCCCTGTACACCTCCTTGAACACGATGTTCCTGCTCTTGTCAACCAACACATCTTCATCCTCGCCGTCCAAATCAATCTGATTCTGGTAGTCCGCTCCTGACAATGCCATACATCGCCCAAAATTGACATAATACGGTGACAATCTAGTCGTCTCATGTCGAGATGTTCTCACAGCACAAGTCACCTGTTGTAGCCCAGCATCCCACTTCTTGTGGTTATCATTCACATACATTGCCAACATGGTCTTGATTGTACGATTAGTTCGCTCGGTAGGGTTTGCGCGCGGATGGTAATTCGCGCTAAACTTCAAATTGCACTGGTATTTCTCGGCAAACCTTTTGAAAGCTGAACTTTTAAATTGGGGACCATTATCACACATTATCATCTTCGGTACGCCAAATAACAGAAATACACCTTCTTCCAGACTTCTAATAATCGTGTCGGTGATGGACTTCCTCAAAGCGAAGGTTAACACAAACTTGCTCAAATAATCTGTGACAACCAGGATAAAACTATTGGCTTTCGATGAACGTGGTAAAGGACCCACTAAATCCACTGATATCATCTCCCACGGCCTCGACGGTTTAGCATGCGACACCATCATGTCCTTGGGACCTCGTTGATCCACCTTGTGCGCAGCACATATGGTACACTTGCGGACATAGTTCGCAACGTTCTGTCGCATCTTCGGCCAATAATATCTATCAGTTAACCTTGAGTAGGTTTTATAGACTCCCATATGACCCGATGTAGCTGGATCGTGAGCTTCTGACAAGAGTCTTCGTCGCTGGTCTTTAGGAACGACAATCTTCCAAACATCTTGCTTAGGCGTAAGTGCTGGATAATCTTGCCTCACGTACTTATACAACTTGTCACCTGACAATCTCCAATTCCCAAACTTCAGAGGTGTAGTTTGTACCCGCTCTATCATCTTCAAATACCACTTGTCTGTAGTCTTCGTCTCTGTCTCCACACTGTTCAGGACGTCTAACACTGGTACAGATCTGCTCAGTACATCCGGTACTACGTGGTCTTTGCCTTTCCTATGAACAATCTCAAAATCATACTGCTGCAAGCGTACAGCCCATCTTGCAAGTCTTCCTGATGGATCCTTGAGGCTATGTAACCATTTCAAGCTATAATGATCGGTGATGACAGTAAACTTTACTCCCTCGATGTAAGGACGCAGTTTTTCTATTCCCCACAGAACCGCTAAACACTCTCGTTCTGTCGTGGAATAATTACGTTCTTGGCGTGACAGAGAACGACTCAAGTAACAAATCACACGATCACCATCTGGATGCGTCTGAGATAACATCGCACCAATACCATAGCCCGATGCATCTGTGTGTACAACAAACGGTAAAGAATAATCTGGACAACTCAGAACAGGTGCAGATATCAACAACTCCTTAATCTTCCTGAAAGATCTATCACACTCAGGAGTCCAACAAAACTTAGTACTTTTCTTCAGCAACCCTGTGATTGGTGCGACCACAGTAGAAAAATCAGGACAAAATCTTCTATACCAGGACAGCATACCTAGTACACGTCTCACTTCCCTCACATTGGTCGGAGTAGGTAGCTCGATCATTGCTCTGACCTTATCAGGGTCCACTCTTAACCCTTCTCTATCCACCACGTAACCCAAGTACTTCATCTCGGGCTTACAAAACTGACTTTTCTCCCAATTGACGGTTAGATTGGCTCTTCTCAGGCGTTCAAACACTTCCTCTAACACTTCGAGGTGCTTTTCAAAACTTGGAGTCGTGATCACTACATCGTCTAAATATACAAACACGTAAGGTTCCAGGTCCGATCCTAACACACGATCGATCAAACGCTGCCATGTTGCAGGAGAATTATGCAGGCCAAATGGCATCCTTTTAAACTGAAATAGTCCTCTATTGGGGACGGTAAACGCAGTATACGGTCTTGAAGACTCGGCAACAGGGACTTGGAAAAATGCACTCTTCAGATCCAAACTAGAAAGATACTTCGCATCTCGAAGCTTGTCTAACGTGTCTGTAACCATTGGCAATGGATAGCCATCACGTTCGGTCACTGCATTAAGCTTCCTGTAGTCGACACAGAACCTATAACAACCATCCTTCTTCTTTACAAGAACTATTGGCGACGCCCACGGACTACTGCTAGGTTCTATGACATCGTTCTTCAACATATCTTCTAATTCTTCATCGATGTATTTCTGAAGCACTGGGGATACCCTATAGTATCTCTGCTTAATCGGTGGTGCATTAGTCTTGATCACATGTTCCGTCATATTTGTACAACCCAAACTATTTCCGAGCAAAGTCTTCTTCTTGTTGATTAACTCCTCCAACTGCTTCTTCTGTCCAACTTCCAAGACTGACTGATCAGCTATATCTACTGTGCTTACTTCAGGACAGTTAGAAAATTGCCACTCGTTATGCCTCAGATCAGGAACAATCCCCATCCTTATCCAAAAGTCTGCTCCCAAAATCAAAACATGTGGTAGTTCAGGGACAACCATCACCTCTATAAACTTTAGACGCTCACGAACCTTCATTGGTAATTCACACGTACCAATACTTTCACATTTCTCTCCATTAGCGACTGTGCATGATGTCTTCTTCGATTCGTCCAGGGGTATTCGCAACTTCGCGATACGGTCCCAACCTGATCCACCTAAAATTGTTCTCGACGCCCCGGAATCTAGGAGTCCAAGCAAGGTAATCCCTAATATGTCCACTCTAAGGTGAGGCCTTTCATCGTTCTGTGCATGGTCAATGATGAAATCTAAAACAGGTTTGACAGTAGCCGAGTACTTAACGGCAGCACTATCAGCTCGACTCTCTAAGAGCGCTGCACTCCGTTTCCCGAAAAACCTCTGGGACAATTACGAGCAATGTGGCCTTCCCTATTGCACTTGTGGCAGATGAGTCTATTTCTCTCGGTACAACCTGCTGCTATGTGGCCTGGCTTCCTACAGTTGAAACAGACAACGGGACTATGCCTCGTCTGGCTACGCCCACCCTGGTTAGACGATACTTGCAGTCTCTCGGTCTTCTCTTCCAAACCCACGTATGCCAAATCAGGCTCCAAAATCTGCTCTTTTTTTGGCGGATGTGCAAACTCACCAGCCTGGGATCGTTGTTCTATCCTCTTGCACAAAGTACGCAGCTGGGCGATTGAATTTATTTCCATAGCACCCAGTTGGCTACGATACATCGGTGCTAAGTTGCGCATTAGGAGACTCAACCTCGTTTCCTCCGAGACTTGACATTGCAATCTTTGAAAGTATTTCGACATAATAGCCAAATAAGTTCCTATGGTCTCATCTGCTCCTTGTTTTCTCTTCTTTATCTCATCCAGAAGCTTCTCGCTATAAAAAACGGGTTGATATTCTTCCTTGAATCTTCCTACAAGTTCATCCCACTGGGACACTTCACTCCTAGCATCCTGATAAAATTCATATGCTCTACCCTCGAATAAATCTATTCCTGACTCCAATAGGATCTCCTTACTGACATTTCTGGCCTTTCTCATTTCCTCGACACGTTCGAAGAAAGCAGTCACAGACAGTCCTCTTCTGTCTCCACCAAACCTCAAGTTCCACTTGTGAGGGAGCACCGGCTTAATCAACGACGCGTTAAGCGACTGCGCAGCAGACATCATGGGTGAAGAACACGACTGAGGGGTTTCGAACTTCAACTGATTCCCTAAAGATGCTTCCATTACTTGCAAACCTAAAGGAGTAGGTTGTGTTTCACTCCCGACTTTTGACGCTTTGGTGTTGAGCTGGTCAATCATCGATAACGTACGAGCAAGTAATTCACCTCGAGTCTTCTTCTTTTCTTCATCCGCAGACTCCATATTATCTATCCTTCCCAATATGTGAGCCAACTTTGTCTGCAATTTTAGAAACTGCTTGTCCTTGCTATCTCCTTGAAATTCTTCTAAGACAGCCAACACGCCTTCCAGTTTTCCCTGCACAACACCAAGATCTTCCTCAAACGTAAATGGATACTTAGGATAATGTAGACTATCGCCAGACTTTTCCATTTGGCGCGCTAAGGTTAAACGACCGCGCATATCTTCCACCGTGCCAGTAGCTATGCCACGTACCGTTAATTCATATACGAGCTCTTCTTTGTCCAGTCTATATACATCCATACGACGAGCCATGATTGAAAAAAAAAATAAACCCACACTGGAATCAAGATAACTACCTAACAATACAGTAAAAAAAAATAAAAAAATAAATGCAGTCTGCACTCTCACACCCGATTAGTTGAGAAAGCTAACAACACCATACATCGGCAAGATCAATACGCCAAAACCAAACGACTTTACTCCCCAAAGCCCTACTCTCACAACTACACAAAAGTTCAAGTCCAATACTACGGCTTCCAAAATCTCTAAAAACCCAAAAAATAAGCCCTTTTTGAGCTGAATCGAGCCCCACGTTGGGCGCCAAATATGTGACCGCCCACTATCTCTTTAAATCGATCCTAGGAATCCCTGTTCCTAAAAACCTTTACCACGTTTGAAAGTCAAACAACCTACATACGACGATCGATAGAAAGGTCAACGTTACCGGAAATCTAGGTGGCCCCTAGCTTTTATACAGTGAAGATGGGCAGGGTTCTTTATAAGGTGTTACTCTATGAGGGCGCCACTTGATTGTTTTACACCTAGTTCCGGATATTTATAAGAGATGTTAATTACGAAATCCAGCTTACCAAGAATCCAACACAACCAAGAACTCCTTGGACCTCCCTGGCAGCTGCACCTAAAATCGCAGGCTTATACGTCGGAATGTACAAATGTGGGAACGAAATCTTACAGTTGGAATATCTTAAAGGCTTACGTAGAAGCTGACAAACACTAAACAGCACCTAACGTTACTAATACGGGAGTGAGAGGTGAGTGCAGAACAAACGACACACAAATATATATATAAAATAAAATTCTAGTTTATTATAAAATCCAGATGATGCCTACAAGTGGTCAGACAGATCAAAAACAGTATTATATATACACATATATAACCTATAAATTGCTAGCATGTATGTTAAATGAATAACAGAGTCCGCAAAATGACTCGCTTGCTATATCTCAATAATTTACTGCTAAACAAATAGCTTTAAGCTACTAACGTTCGTATGGTAAGCAATAACAAGTCAAGTAATTCAAACGCAACAATAAAAGTAACTAAGCTAAATCAAATGGAAATTTGTGTCCTTTCGTGATCACGATCAGCTTACAAAGATGTTAAAATATGAAAAGGTGTATCAAATGGTAGCCTAAATAATGATAGTACTTTATCAAACTCAAAGCAATTATATTAATGATAATGTGAATATAAATCATCAGCTGACGTGTAGGGTTCAAATAAAAAGCTGGGTATCTTATCCTATTGTGTTATCGTTAAAACTTTATCTTTGAATTTCAAAACTTGACCACCATAAGTAGAGTCACAGCTTAATACTGGATTTAAAAGTCCAAACAAACAAATTGAGTTCTTTATTAACAATACAACTTAAAGACTACTACCTGTAAGGTCTGATCTCCAGTGAACCTTCTCTGGTCGATTTTTCGCTAACAAAATATCTACTGTCCACTGTGTCGGTACCTTCCGGCCACCTGTACTTCCTCTACTCAACAACGAAATGTCCTCGGCAATCTGATGTTGCTGGGAATGACTTATAATTGAATTTGCGCCACAAAATGGTACCATACCAATATTCTTATTCTCCCATTGACCACTCGTTAGTTTAAGACAATATGTAGGCCTATTGCTTGTCGATTAGGCACTATAAAATCAATTAAAGCAAGACAAAAACTGAAACTAGAACTAAAACCAAAAGCTAAAACCAAAAGCCAAAACCAAAACCCTGTAACAAATAGAAAGAGAAAACACGCCTTAGTTACACATAAAAAAAAACTTCGAGTTGGGTATTACCTCCAAATCCTGAGGGTTTCTATGTTATGTCAAGGTGTTTTGTTGACCACAGTTAGACAAGCCGGTTCTGATTGAAAACAAGCCACAAAGCCACTTGCTTTTTTCGGCTTTACGTATGTGACATTTACTCTCCACCACGGGAATATTATAGTATTCAAGTACTATGCGACTAATTCGCTTCAACTTCCCAAACCTCCAGAATACTATAATCGTTTTACAGCCTAGAAATTAATCTCCAAACTAGGATGAATGGCCCACTTGCCTGTTTCTTTTTTCTAGCTGAAATCTTGCCACACACTCAAATTAAATTGCTTCTTCCACCGTTTTCAAAACCAACCTTTTTTCTCAAAAATGTTTTCTCTCCCAGGTCATAGCTAATCTTGCTGATTCGCTATCGGTCAACAAAAAAAAAAGACGACAAGAAATGGTGTCCCGTTCTTCCATCAAAAATATCAAACTCTGGCAACGAATAACTTAATACCGCAGAGTTGCGACATTTACACGAATGGGGAAATTCGGGCTTCGACCGCAAGACCTCGACATATGTAACACACCTAACTTCCAATATTAATCTCGATAATAAACTTCTTCCACAGCTTATAGAGACCGTTGTAACCACAGTTCTGCATGGAAGAATTTATCTCACTACATTAACACATAATTCAGTAATTTCCAACCAGCTAAAGTTAGACAGACAATAAATTAATGACGTGCTGGCAACCATGCCTTCACAAGACAGTGTACTCTGCCGTTGTCGACTGTTTCGGTGGTAAATCTCGACTTCTAGAAATTGAAACTGAATGAATGTAGATAACAAATTAAAGATGTTCGTTCACAGCTGTCCCTAAACCAATAACAATATGAAACCGAATAATTATATGGGGTGTTTTTGTTTATTTTGCCTGCTACGTGTAATTAATGATGTTAATATGCTTAAGGTGAATTTTACACGTAACAATATATATATATATATATATATATATATATATATATATATATATATATATATATATATATATATATATATATATATGTATGTATGTATCCAACCGCTAACTCAAAAAATAATTAACCGATTTCGATGAAACTTGGCAAGTGCCTTTCTTTTATTAATGGCTTGGACGAGTTCGTTAGTCAGAAAAATCGGACGGGGTTTTCCGGGAAAATTTTAATGTTTCTTTCGAAAAAAAATTTTTTCTCCGAAAGTAACAAGGCTGTTTTAATGAAATTTAGTATATATGTTGTCTCGGGAGAGGTTGTACTGCGTACCAAAATTCAACTGTCTAAGTTTAGAGAAAATTGAGTTATTCTAGTTTTAAATTTTCTTTTGAAACAATTTTTTTTCTCCAAAAATTACAAAGTTATTTTAATGAAATTTGGTAGATATCTTGTGCTAGAAAATATCTTACTACATACCAAAATTAAACTTTCTAAGATTATCGAAAACTGAGTTAATCAAATTTTTATAGCTCACTGCAGTGTTAAAATCAATGGTATTTGCCTCACTATGTTAAACACGTGCGTGGGGGACTGACCGAATTCATTCCCAGTTGCTTTGATCTACTCATATTCTCTGAACATGACGTGGTATCTACTTCATTCCAAGTCACTATTAACCGACTATTTATGAAATCAAATAAGTAAATTAAATCGATTGTCATAAAATATGTAGTTTATTAAGACTAAGGGAAAAAGAAATAAAACATATATAACTGCACATTTTGATTATATTTTAGGGTGTGCGGCGCACACCTAGCTCACTAGGAGAAATCGCCACTGCTTGAGAGAGGTATTGTCACAGCATAATATCTTATTAAAGTTCATTTGTAAATAGGTTTAATTTTTATATGTTTATATATATATATATATATATATATATATATATATATATATATATATATATATATATATATATATATATATATATATATATATATATATATATGTGTATCCGTCTGATAACTCAAAAATAATTAACCGATTTCGATTAAACTTGGCGAGTGCCTTTCTTTTATTAATGGCTTGGATGAGTTCGTTATCCAGAAAAATCGGACGGGGTTTTCCGAAAAAATTTTGAGTTTTCTTTCAGAAAAAAATTTTTTCTCTGAAAGTAACAAATATCTTTCAATGAAATTTACTATATATGTTGCCTCAGGTGAGATATTACTACGTACCAAACCTCAACTTTTTAAGTTTAGAGAAAATTGAGTTATTCAAATTTCAAATTTTCTTTCGAAAGAAATTTTTTTCTCCGAAAATTACAAAGATATTTTAATGAAATTTTGTGGATATCTTGCCTTTGGAAAGACCTTACTACATATTAAAATTAAACTCTCTAAGTTTATAGAAAATTGAGTTATTTAATTTTTTTTAGCTTGTGTCACTGTATCTGTTTGTGTCATTTTGTAGCTCTCTCAGATTTTAGCTTGACTGTTGGTTAACATTTTACTGTGTGGCTTGTGATTTTAACTTTTGACATTTTCTGTAGAGAATATCTTGTCATCATTGTGCTCTAACGTGCACAATTGCCTACCGGAAAAACTATTGTTTTTCTGACACACCTTTCTTATTGTGATTATAGATTTATCCTCTGAGGACGACCTCTTGGAGGTCGAAACGCGTTGGGAAGTAATTAAATGAATAAATTTGTTGTCTGATGAGAAGCCATTAATTCAATGTTTAGTGATTTTTCTTGGTCTACAAAAGCAATTGACGGACCTTTTTTTCCTCGAGCCCCTTTACTATTGGGTTTAAATACTCATATTTGTTGTGTAGTTCTTCGTTTCGGTTTAAATGAGCACTGATCTTCATTCCCGCAACTCTTAATTTTAGTCTCTTTTCTATTGTTTTATTACAATAAGCATAATCTTCACCAAATCACTATGTACATTTACAAACTTAAAACTAAAGTTGTGAGGTAAATATTTATTATGTCTTAATTTCTTTATTAACAAAATTACATGACCATCTAAAATTAAGATTTTGCATGTGAAATTGTAAACTACAAATAACTTTATAACTTTTCCTTTGTAATGTCTTACCTAATAAAAGTGACACAACTAGATAGCGACTACTTACGGGTAGCTCATTTAACAAGTTAGCTAAGACTTCTAGTAAAAGCAGTAGTTTCGTAAAGATGGGAGATTGTCAAACTGGACCCCGGTGAGTTCGTTTAGTAATCTTGTAAGATCCTTCTGTTGAAAGCTAATTGATTTTATAAGCGATTGTATTATCTAACCAAAACCACAGGCGGAATATTTCAAATCATTAAATTTTATGCACCTATTACTTAAACTTAGTTTCCCCAAACTAATATTACTAAATTATTGACTCAAATTCAATAACTTACTCCTCGAATTAAACAGAGGAAACTTACAAACATCGGTGAACTACGAGTCTATCGCTTCTATATCCTTCTTAATAGTAATAACACAATTTCCTCTGAATCACCCATAATGTAGATGGCGGGAAATCTGCTATGTTCAGCAACTCCTCCACGTATTGGATAACTATAATAACTCATGGTTTCTCATCTGGGTATTAGGTATCAAGAAAATGTAGACGGAGGGCCTCATTCACATGGGAACATACTTGGGATTCTCGTAACTTAAGCAGGTGTTGTTTGGCGTTAGAGAACAGAAATCGGTAATCTTAGAACCTTGTCACAGTCTTAAAAACCCATTACAATAACTTTTCTTTACTGCCCATTATTATAATTATTATGACAAATATCTCTTCTCTCTCTTATCAATGTCTCTTTCCCTTTTATTAAAATAAATACATTCCAAAATAATTTAAAATGTGTAAAATTTCCCATTGCTTATCATCTCACTATCACTTCCTTATCTGAAAAAGGAATTTAAATATTACTGGTTATTCTATTAATTGGTAAAATGTGTTGTTAGCAGAAGCAAGTGAAGTATTTTGTTAGCTGTTAATGCTTTTCGTAGTGTACGGATTAAATACTCACTTGCACAGAAAGTCCCGTTATTAGATAACTTTCTTCCGAAAGGGATAAAACTGCTACAACATTGTTTACAGTGTAGAACCCCTCAAAAATCAAGGGTAAGCAAAACACTTATTAGTTTATATTAGAGGTGAAGGAGATATTTTGTCCGATTGCAGGGTTCTTGGAACTTTCTTATACGTCCCGTAGCTCTAGGCAGGTGTCCACTGTCTGTCACTTTTACCTATCTTGAAGGGAATTCTATGACAGGCCCCCATACCAGCAGTCTACATAACATCGGTAGCTAGACAGGGGAAACATAGGATTTGTAGTTTCCACAGTTGTCTCTAACATAGTCAACCGACTGCAGCCTGGCACTAGTTTAGTCAATCTTCAACCAGGAAGGCTTGTAGACACCCCTCAGCCCCGCAGAACATCCTGGCGACGTCACAGTAACCAGATAAGTGGCACATATAACTGTATCTTTATTAAACTGTCTTTTACTATTTGTGTGGAGTGAAATTTGGTAAATACAGCTTAACATAAGTAAATTCTTTGCAACCATATAGATATTGACTACAAACCAACCTGTAATAGTTTTAAACTGATATAGTTTTATATAGAGAATGTACACATGCCAACGATCGTTTGTAGGTACACCTTTTTATGCTGTTAGTTTAACATTATGCAATTAGTGCATTAAAATTACTTACCTTTTTCATTATAGTATAATTCATTATAGTATAATATTTTCATTATAGTATAATATAGACTCAGTTATATACATCCAGTGATTGCTTATCATATATCTTGGTGGTTATCGTTATCTTTTTTGTAATTGATTTTCATAATATATTAAATTCAGGTATACAGCATAACCTCTGTTATCTTCATTTTTATCTAATGTGTTGACGTTTGACATCAGGCATAACGGTAACGACGTAAGCAATAGAAATAATAATAGAATTGGCTAGACCGCGGTCGGTTAGTTGTCTAGCAATCATAGAATAGCTTGCTTTGTCTATTACGAAACTGTTTTGGTATTTATTTGTTAAATAAGTTCATATATATATATATATATATATATATATATATATATATATATATATATATATATATATATATATATATATATATATATATATTTGAACCCAAGTGTTAATCATTACTTGTCACGAACGACGTGGCAACCTGATATTGTTTAACGCCAGATAGTAAGGATTTATATCGGAAACTAAAAATGTTAACTATAATAATAAGAATAACAAATTTGAGGCGAATCTAGTGCCTTATGTTAGCGAATTTTTATTAAATGCTTCTAATTTTCACAACTCAGTTTTCTGTTAAGCTGGGAACTCAAATTTTGGCACAGTAAAACCTCTATAAAGACAATAGGTTTACCAACTTTTATCAAAATACTTCTGTTATTTTTCGAGATACAATTTTTGTTGAAGATCTTATCCGATTAGGCTGAGTAACGAGCTCGTCCAATCAATCAACAGAAGAAAGATACGTGCCAGGTTTTCAAAATCGGTTAAATACTTGTTGAGTTATTCATTGGATTACATATATATATATATATATATATATATATATATATATATATATATATATATATATATATATATATATATATATATATATGTGTGTGTGTGTATACAGGCGGTCCCACGGACGATGGTACGTTAGACGTATATGGAAAACCAAACATGGAATCGATCTGAAAATCTGGTTGGTATTATAATCAAGTATGCTCTATTTATTCCAAATATTTTCAATTCGACGGTGTTGCCGCTTCTACTGAGAAGTCGTAGTAGCTCTATTATTTTAAATAGGCCATCCTGTATATGATATTTTTCCGAATTCTTTGTTTAATTTAAATAACCTTTTCTCGATATGTTCCTATACCTATCGGTGGTGGTTCTCCAAAAATTTAGAAATTTTCATCTTTTCTGAAGCAAAACAGTCATAATTAAACCTCAGTAATTTTGTACATAGTTCAAGAATAGTATAGTTATTACTTAACTTTCTTAACAAAATTCACTAGTGAGGAGATCCCAACTTTTGAATTTTGAAAAAATGTCTTCAAATGAGCGTGTACTAGACCCCTGAGAACCGATATCCAGGGTCAGTTTCAAGTTTTATATGTTTATATATATATATATATATATATATATATATATATATATATATATATATATATATATATATATATATATATATATATATATATATGTATATATATATATATATATATATATATATATATATATATATATATATATATATATATATATATATATATATATATATATATATATAGACACCGATAACTCAAAAAATAATAGGCCGATTTTGATCAAATTTGGTATATACCTTTCGTTTTTAAATGGTTTGTATAAGCTCGTTAGCCAGGAGAATCGGCCCAGGTTTTCCCGAAAAATTTTGTGTTTTCTTTCGAAAAAAGTAACAAACTAAGGGCAACCAAATTTGGTAAGCAAGTTTCTGTCCTAACTGTTATTCTAAGTACCAAAACTCAGATCTCTATATTAGAAGAAAAAAAGTGATAGGTTAATTAATGTTTAATTAATGAAATCTAATTGAAAAAAAGTTAGTTCTAAAGGCCAGAATGACCGACATTTTAGTAAATATTATTAAAAATGACCGACATTTTAGTAAATATTATGAAGTCCCGCTCAGTTAATCTCAGCAGCGTTAAAAATTCGGTAAGCAACATATTTTTGGAAGTTTTGAAAGTGAACAAAAGTGTTGTCAATTAAAATGCCTAAAACAAAATTTAATACGTTGTGGGTAAAGAATTACCGAAAATTTGCATGGTATGGAGAGCAAATTTTTGTACTGTGTGTTCAAAAATTTTAAGTACTTGTTGTTTTTTACTACATATGTTTTAGTGAGTTTTTATATAAAAAAATTACTAAAAAAATTTTCAAATGAGCGCGAATTTGGGCCCTTAAAACCTATATCCGGCATCAGTTTCGATGTGTATATGTTTATGTATATATATATATATATATATATATATATATATATATATATATATATATATATATATATATATATATATATATATATAATTTGTTATATATATATAACTCAAAAAATAATTAACCGATTTTGATGAAACTCGGCAGGTGCATTTCATATATTAATAGCTTGGATGAATTGGTTAGCCAAATTTTATTTCTCCGAAAATTACAAAGATATTTCGATGAAATTTGGTGCACTTAATGCTTTGGGAAAGGCCTAACTACGTGCCAAAATTCAGCTTTCTAGGTTTACAGGAAATTGGGATATTCAAATTTGAAACATTTATTTTTAATATCACCGTGTTTCATTGACAATGGCAAACCTGGCTTATATGAGATCTAGTATGTCGTTGCCTGATAACGGAACATTTTATATTTTTGCGCAGGTCTGTTACACGCTGTAAGTGACGTTTATTTATGGTATTAGATTGTTTAAATGTTTATCTGTTTGAGTTGACAAATTAATTGTGTTATTTGGGAAATTTTTATATACAAGTACAAATTATTCCTTTATTAATGTTAGTGGGTGAACGAAACAGTGTTTGTTATGTTTTATCAACACATATAAAGGATCGAAGTTTTACAAACGTACTGATATGCAACATGTTAGTTATTTTCTCTCTGATGCTTTGGCTGTAGTTTTAGTTAGGTTTATGGTTTAACGGTCCATAATTTTTAGCTAATTTTCGTACAAAAAATTCGTCAATTAGGAGACCGCGACTTTAGAATTTTAAAAAGATTTCTTCAAATGAGCGCAAACTAGGCCCCTTAGAATCCATATCCAGGTTTACGTTCAGTTTTGATCTGCTTACATATATACAGGGTGACGCGTTTCTACGGTAAAACTCAATATAATTATCATTATACAAGATACGAGAAAAAATTTTATAAGCTGCATCTTATAAAATTATTTTGACAATCACCGGCTGGCCCATAAGTCGTTGGTGATCCCTACATTTTTTTTCGAACAGCCTTATTTTATTGCATTTTCAATCGAAATAGGTTTGTAAGAAAAAAAAATCAAGACTCAGTAAGTGCGTTTTGGTAGCAAATTAATGCTTCAAATTTCAAGAACTCAATTTGCTATTAACCTAACAACTTTGTTGGCTAGGAAACCAACGTTTAAAGTTTATTGTCGGAAAATGTTTGTACATTTTCAAACAATAAGTTATTTTGATAAAATATGGCACATTGTTTCTACTATATAGGTTATACCGGTAACCGCATTGATGACTGCTTGCACTAAAACAACATATTTGATATTCAAAGCATTTTAATAAAAATTCACTGCCATAACGCACTTGCTGCGTCTAGACTTTTTAAATATGCATTTGATATTTAGATATTCTATTCGTTGTTATCTGGTAACGTTCTATTGAATTTCCGGAATAATTTCTAAGATAACATTTCCCTTAGCTTGTCAAACCAGAAATCGCTTGATTACAATAGTACACCTCTGTATTGTGAGTTGTTTCTGGTGTGAACTCAACACTTGTGGTTACACTATTGAATACGTTATCAGATGGAGAAGGTGAGGTATCCAAATGGTTTGTTCTTACTGTTAAATCTAAAGTGATAAAACCACAAGCGTACACTTTGTAAATAATATACTAGAGGGGATAATGTTAGGTATAATTTGCTTCAATTCCATCTAATTTGTGGCTCACCGCGTGTTTATTTATTGACATAGGTGCTGCTGAACATATATGTACCAGTTTGCGGTTTTAACCTACTTAGTAAATTTCTATATAATGTATTGTAATAAACTCTGTGTAGTGATATGTTATATAGGGTGTGGTCAGGCTCTAAAGTTCCATAATCAAAAATATTAATATTTATGAAGAAAAAAAAAACGAAAAACAATAGAAAAAGTTTTTTTACGTGTATGTTCTGGCGTCAAGATGAACTCATTCAGCCACCATAAAAAAGTATTTGTTTTATTGTTGCGATTAGTGTTCAATTAATTAGGGGACCAAAATATTTAACACAAATAAAGACACCTCTTCTCTGGTTTGACAATTGCTTGCTTACTTCTGGGAAGCCAGAAAAAAAATTCTATATCTATTAAATACACTAAAGTATGGAACGGTTTTATCAAATAAAAACAAGGACGGCTAAAAAACTGAAATGTTAGCTAAAGAGTATGAGTATATTATTATCGATATTTGAGAACGTCACGTATGCGACTTCATTTAAGCTACAACAGTCTGCGAAATTATGAGTCACAATTAAAGAGGTATGCCGACGATCAATTGCTCCACTGTTTCGATAATGCTATGTGATTTCAGCTTGCGTAAGAGAGGAAGAGAGAGAGAGAGATAGAGAGAGTGACAGGGAAATAGAGTGAGAGAGAGAGAGGGAGAGAGAGGCAGGCAGCTGCATTTTTAGAGTGCCCGGTTGACAATGACAGATGAAATTTACAGATTAAAATAACTTAGGTTGTTTGTGTATCCAAATGTGAAATTTTGTAACTAGTCGCCCATCCTTCTCTAGGCGAGTCAAAGCACTCAGACGTCAGAGGGCTGTCAGGTACTTTTGTTGAAACTTCTGGACCTTTTTGCATACAAAAATTTCAATATTTGTGTGTTATATTTATTAGATTCCGTTAACTATATATAATAATTTGGGTTTTGCCGTTTTTTTAAATTTTTTTTGGACTCCAGTGCGACCAAAATCGTTTCTTCAACCATTATAACTTTAATGTTTTAACTTAGAAATTCAAATTTCCACAGACATTATACGTTATAATATAGGAGCAACTTTTGTAGGTACAACAGTGCTGTTATTTTTGAAGATATAATAATTCTCAGAAAGTAAACCAAGGTCATATTTTCCTGGCTAACAAACTTATCGATATCATTTGCAAAGAGAACACACACACACACACACACACACATATATATATATATATATATATATATATATATATATATATATATATATATATATATATATATATATATATATATATATATATATATATATATATATATATATATATATATATATATATATATATATATATATATATATATTGTGACGAAGCGTTATTTTCTGAATATTGGAAAACTGGTAAGTTCCAATTAAATAATTAATTTAATAACAAATAACCAAATACAGATAATATCAATATATGGTTAAATATTTTCACCATAAAATATTTTTAAACAATTTATATTTAACTAAAAGTGTGTGTTTCGTATTTACCATCTTATCGCTCTCGATAAAACCGATAAAATTCCAATCGACGCGGAGATTTTTGCGTGCCTCCAAAATCTTATATAAGGCGAGGCGTTACGTGGTATAAGCAATAGTAGTTCTTCCTGCAAGACTGAAACACTGAACCGTCAGCAGTCCTTCCGAGTCCATATCGACTCCGCATTCCATCCAATCGCTCCAGGTTTGGCTTTTCTCGTTAAAGAGAATTATTTTTATTTTTGAGACATTGTGCGTTTTAATTAATATTTTGTAGCGAATTTTCATATTTTTAATATTCGACTTCCCACTCAAATTTTAGAAGTCACGATATTTCAGTATTGTGCTAACTATCGCTGTACGTTTATATTGTCCTGTATGTTACATTATCTATTATTATTTTTCTGGGAACGTTGAGGATTCACAGCTCACTTAAATAATCGAGATATTTCAATCTTGGATTGATCCTGATAGGGACGCTGAGAATCTACAGCCTAGCTAGGTCACTCTAGATACACGTACATTCCACGTCAACTCCTTCAACTTTGCCTAAGCTCTAGCTTTCCGTCCCAAACGTTAAAAACTCTTGTGTTGTTTTGGTGACGATGCTGCCGATTCACAGCTTACTAAAGTAATCAATATGATTGTGTCCTGGTTTTACCCAGCGGGAATCCTGAGGAGTCACAGTCCGCATAGGTCGTCCAGGAACTTATGTCCCGCCTCTCCCTTCTTAAACTTTCCGTCCCTTGCGTCCGTTTTTCTTTTGACTGAGAGCTTGGTAATAATACTTTTTCATTGACATTCGCTATGTGTTTGTTACTTGCCTTACCCTTCCTTATGTACACCCCCGCCCATGCCATATATACTTTGCCCGTACCTCATTGGTCTATAAATTAACTGTCACCTCAAGGGAGTAAAGATCGCTTGCTCGCGGGGTCACTAATCTAGCCAGCATGAACTAAGGGCTACCAAACCCTTCTCCACAGAGTTTGCCTGCTACATCAGTCAAAACACCGTGAAGAGGTCGCAGACATCCTTAAACCACCCTCTAAAATCTGTCACCCGTAATCTTATGATTGAAACCGTCAATACGTTTCAGCGAAAAATGGTCTGCAAATGAAAACCTCGTCACAATATATATATATATATATATATATATATATATATATATATATATATATATATATATATATATATATATATATATATATAGACACAGGGTGGCCCACCACATATACCACGGGCTTTTACGCCTACATTTTCGTTATTTCAAATTTATTTCAAACGAAAATTGTGTAGGTTTAAAAGAACTACAACCTACAATTATTTTCAAATATGCAGGCTGGTCCAAAAAAGTGTGACACACAAAGCTATGTTTTATCTTATAGAAGACCTGGTATTTGAAAACGTGTTTGAGCTCTATGGCAAAAATAAGGTTTACTCACTCCAGGGATCCCTATATCTAGCTATTGCGGCTTCCCATCTTGATTTTTTGACGAATGTGAAGTTTTCGAAAAAAAAAATCTTATCTCCATTGTCTGATAATATCGTAAACAAACTGACTAGCTTTTGATAGTGGATTTGGTACTTTATAAACTACTGTAATAAGTAGTTTACAATACTCTACAGGGCGTATAAAAACTCCAGTTTTATTTTCGGCACATTCAAAGCAGATTATTTCATTTATTTCAAATGGAACACCCTATATATTTTTGCTGAATTTCATAAGGCATATAATTCCCTTTCATATGGTGCTAGTTTCCTATACTGAGGTGCAGCGATTCTGGGGCTATTCATACTTTTATTATTGTTTTTGCATAGATAAGAATTTTTCATTTTTAACAACAAATCTAACTTGCTTTGTTTAAAATTTAATCTGGAAAGTAATCCAATGTAAACAAATGATGAAAATAAGAAGAGTGATTATAATAAGCATAATTCTACAAATGTTCAAACTGACGTCCATCCTTTGTTCGAAGGACCGCTTGAAATTGAGCAAAATTTGCGGCTATATTTTATTTAAAGCATTCCGTATGCGTTGTTTCATGTCATCTTGTGTGGTCGTAGGCATTACACCTAAAATAATCTCAACATGTCCCCACAGGAAAAAATCAAGACATGTTAGGTCTGGCGATCTGGCTGGCCAGTTTTGTGGGCCTCCTTGTCCTAAGTATTTAATGGGAAATATCTACTAAGTTCTTTGATTTGAAAATGTGCCAGAGAACCATCCAGTTGTAGCCACATCCGCCCTATAATATATAGCGGGACGTCTTCCAAAAGTTGGGGCAAACGTTGAGGAAGGGACCTATGAAACATATCTCGATTTAGATGTCCATTGAAAAAGTAGGGACCTATTATGCTTGAACATATTATTACACCCCACACATTAATAGACCAACCATTCTGGCGGCTACTAGTGCGGCAAAAATGCGGTTTTCATTAGCGTAGTAATGAAAATTATGTCTGTTTACGAAGCCGTTGCTATGGAAAGTTGACTCGTCTGTAAACAGCACATAATCGAAAAAGTGTTCATCCACACCCAACATATATAATGCCCACATACAGAAATCAAGTCGTCGATTGAAGTCAGCATCTGAAAATCCTTGATTTTATTAGATATGGTAGGGATGAAACTGGTGTTTTCTTATTATTCGACCAATGATCTGCCTGCTCAACGCTGTTTCCTGACTGACTTCCCGCTTGCTTATGTGGGGATTTTCTATCAGAGATCCAGTGACCGAAAAACATTTCCTTCAGTTCTGGTAATTGGGCTCTGTTTATTGGTTTTTTCATATTCTACGCTTCCAGTTCTTAAAAAAAAACTTATACTTATACTTATTTATTTGTAATTAGAATTATACATCGCATCTTACAAATAAGCTGTTGTATTGACACAATTTCCTTTAACATCTTCCCAAACTCCTTCTATCACCAAAACTTATTTTAATATATGTCACTTTTGATTTTGTTCTTAAATTTTCTTCTTCTGCTATAGCGGGTCGCAACAACGCTTCCATAGTAGCCATAGATATTAATATTTACGTTTATTTATATCTTAATATCAATTGTAGATTAATCTCTCAAAAACTATAATTCTGCAGCACAATAATTTTGACATTTCTACTTGACATATGAAATTCAAAACTTCTTCTGGATGGATGATTTTGTGCTAGATACTTTTGTGACGCCACTAAACAATTTTCATGACATTCACCAATAGTTAGGATCATATCGAGTCGTTGCTGTATAGGATACGTTTTCATTTCAAACACAATACTTTTTGAAATGATAAAATTACAAAAGAGAGTAGCAATATAATTTAAGAATTTTAAGTTGTGCAGCAGGTAATCACAAACAGGCATTGACAAGAATCGATAAATGTAGGCATATATCCAATCAAGTAACCATGTAGGTTTCATTCATTTCAATATCCGATGCAAAGAATTTGTTATTAATAAAAAAAGTATTATCTATACAAAAACGGTTACAGTTAAGAAAGCCTGATGTAGTTTTTAAGGCAATCGAATATCGCTTTGGATTAGCCTATAAAATACAGGCTGTTCCATTTGAAATGGACACAATAATCAACTTGGCATGTGTAAACAACAATAAAAATGTGAATAGCGCCAGAACCGCTGCACTTGTGTATAGGGAACCCAAGTATCGTATGAAAGGAATTATTTTCTCTATGAAATGCAGCCCAAAATATAGGCTGTTCTATTTGTAATAAATGAAATAATCTGAATTGAATGTGTCGATAATAAAATTTTATTTTTTGAACGCCCTGTAGAGTATTGAAAAATATTGACTGCAGTTATTTATGAAGTACCAAATTCACCATCAAAAGCTAGTGAGTTTTTTTTTGCGATATCATCTGACAATGGAGATAAGATTTTTTTTTCAAAAACGTCACATTCGTCGAAAAATCAAGATAGCTGGGAAACCGTAATAGCTAGGTATAGGGATCCTGTGGCGTATGTGGTGGTCCAGCCTGTATATATATATATATATATATATATATATATATATATATATATATATATATATATATATATATATATATATACAATAATACGGTTATTTAGAATCACACCGTGTCTTACAATTAGGCTTACTGCTTGTGCTTGTAATGTAACACAAATGTTGATTCCTGGTTTCTTTTTAAACGTTACTGTCAAATAACTTTGCTAACAGTTACTCCATTGATTTTATTTATATCTTTTTCCTTTTGTATTTGCTCCACTAATTATCAACTTTTCGATCAATTTTATATTCAGCTTTCGGCACTCATTAGTTCTACTTCTTGTGGAACACAATCACATAAATCTTTTTAAATAAGAATTACGAAAATGATTAACAAGTGACCATATATATATATATATATATATATATATATATATATATATATATATATATATATATATATATATATATATATATATATATATATATATATGTATCCGTCCGATAACTCAAAAAATATTTCAATAAAACTTGACAAATGTCTTTCTTTTATTAATGGCTTGGACGAGTTTGTTATCCAGGAAAATTGAACGAGGTTTTCCGGGAAAATTTTGAGTTTTCTTTAAAAAGAATTTTTTTCTCCGCAAATAACAATATTGCTTTAATGAAATTTACTATGTATGTTGCCTTCGGATAGTCCTTACTACTTAACAAAATTTGACTTTCTAAGTTTATAGAAAATTGAGTTATTCAAATTTTCTTTCAAAAAAATTTTTCTTCTCCGAAATTACAAAGTGATTTTAATAAAATTAGGTAAATATGTTGCCCTAGAAAAGAACTTACTACGTACCAAAATTAAACTTTCTAAGTTTATAGAAAATTGAGTTATTCAAATTTGAAGCATTTAATAAAAATGCACTACCATAACGCACTTGCTGCGTCCCGAGCTTTTTAACGTCTGTTACCGACTTTAGATATGGGAGTGGTGAGGCCTAATTACGTTCATTTGAAGACATGTTCTTTAAAATTTTAAAGTAACGGTCTCCACAATTGCGAAATTTTCTGAGAAAGTGGCTAAAGGCAAGGCCTCATGGATGTGACGACAAGGAGACATGTCCTAAAGACTGTGATGATGACAAACACGTATTGCTACTAAAATTAGCTCCTTATAATTATCTGCTTATTAAATGATGAGTTTGCTAGTCTGGAGCTGGAAATTATTGATTAAATTCACAAAACCTAGCGATAAAATTATCGGATAACATGTTGCTGACGTGTGTTGAATGACATCCTAATTAAAACTAAAAACCGTCCAGACATGCTAATGAAAGAATAATTGATTAATAATAATATTGAAAACTGTGTTGCTCTAAGAAAACTCTTCGAGTTGGAAACTATTTCCCAACGTACTTTTCTCATTTGTACATAGTTGGGTGAAACTAGGCAGTAGAGGATGCGATCGATCGGGGTTAATTACATTCTCTCGTCAATATAATACTTTGCTACTTGACTGTGAAACTATTTTATGACTCGTTACGATGAAGTGTTTGGATATAAATTAATGCCAGTTTTCACTTAAGCCCCCTCTTCAATATGTGGGGGTAAAGTTAGGCCCTTATAATTAATTAGACGTAATACTAGGGCTTACGCAGACACGAAATAATTTCATGCAAGACTCTCGGTTATATTTGAAAAAATAAAATAAAAATTTTTTTGGGCTTTAAGCGTTATCTAAAAGCTAAGACGTCCTAGTGCAGCAGATGTGTTACGGCAGCGAACTTAAAGTTGAAACCTAAATTAACGCTAGTAACTAAATTTGCCGGTACGACAGAAACTCCGTATTTAGTACATAGTATGTCACATCTAAGGGCAGCTTGTGCATCTTAATTTTTTTTTAATTTCAACAACACACCACGAGGGCTTACAGCCTAAATACTATCGTACCGTGGGTGTCGACAAGGAGGAAAGAGGCAACTTGTTAATTCTGGACTTGAAGGTTTGGAGATTCGGAGGAAAAGGAAAACACATGTGCCGGCATAACAAGATGTTCTATGTATGGTGACCTGGACAGTAAAAGGGTGCATTCGCTCTGTTCCCTCGGTAGATCTGTTGGGAGCAGCAGGTGAAGGAACTATGGAAGAAAACTCATCTGAGCAGTGCCCGTGATATCTATAAAAGAGAAAGAGGTCACCAACGGCACGTCGGTGGGCAAGGGATGGCAGCCTTTGGGTGAGGGTAGGGTCACCGATGATACGTATAGCTCTATTCTGAATGGAGTCCAGCGGCAGCGGCAGTGATACTTGAAGCACATAATGAAAAATTATGTGAAAAGAGCATGTATTTGTGTGCATGTATAGACTTGTGAACGGCAAAAAGGTACCCCACTTCTGGGATGTTATTTTCACATACACAGCATAAATTTTCATAGCAATATTCTGCACACTTTCACAAAAATTATATATATACAATCAGAGAATGAATTTTCGTAGAGATATTCTACACACTTTGACGAAAATCTTACAAAAATAAGTTCCACAGAAACACTAAAAATATTTCTGCAAAAACTTTTAAAATTCAGCCACTATTTGAGCGTGCCCGTATACGGCAGCTTGATTTTTTCGACGAGCAATACAAACAAAAAGCTCTCTGAATGCGTCATTTCTATGGGGCTCAGCTATCTATTGATAAAAACGCCGTTTCACAATTTGTGATATGTTTAAAATATGTGCCGAAAACGTGAAGAGTTGCAAAACAATTGAAATAACTCAAAAACGACGAACGACATTAATTCTTTTTCTTACAAACATGCAGTATAATTCGCTGGAAAACACAAAAATGCAATAAAATTAGAGGGTGTTGTATTAAAAAAACAAAGTGGGTATCACCATGGGCCATCCTATGATTGTCAAAATAAGTTTATAAGATGCAGCTCGAGTTACCCTATAATTAACCTATATACTTTTTGTTATATCTTATATAATAACGGATATATTGAGCTTTGCGGTAGAAAAGCGCCACCCTGTATATGTGTAAACACACAAAAACAAACTGACCCCGTTTATGGGTTGTTGGGGTTCTAGTTCTCGCTAATTTGAAGAAATCTTTTAAAAATTCATAAGTCGCGGTCTTCTCAATAACGATTTTTTCTACGAAAATTTGCTAAAATATAGACTATTAAACCATTAACTCTATAGCTGAAACTACTGTCGAAGCAGCAGAAGGAGGGTCTATTTGAAATGGATTTTCTGAAAACATTTTAGTAAAATGAAGGACAATGATGGTTGAAGCTGTAAAGCTTTGTAAAACACACTTCTTACGACATATCGTCTACATAATCCGTATTTGTTCCAAATTCGTTGTTTTAAAATTGCAAATTTTGACGTTTCAATTCGCGACTTTGACGGTCGAAGAAGAAAAATTATCAAATTTTCAAAATATTTTTCTGCTACTTCTAGACGTTTAAGAAAACTTAACCGTTGGATGTAATATTCAATTGGTTTGGTTAATCACACAACATATTTTATTCTTGTGCTTTCCTCTAATCACTAGTGGCACCCAAAATTGTTTTCTTAAAATGCCTATAACTTTTTTTCCTTATGTGAAAACTGGAACCTGTGATGAGCACTAATAAGTACACTTGGAGAACACCAAAATCACCACAACACATATTTTAGAGACCTTACGATCGTTTCGATGACAAAGTCAACATCTTCAGAGGAAGAAAAATTCTAACATAAAAAACTAGATCCCGTATATTTATATTGCGTCAAAGTAAACGAACTAGTCCGAAGTAAAGTTATCATCCAAGAACGATCGTTTGTTTATTGCGCAGTGAAACACTATGTTTGTCTTGATTTAAATACCGGTTCGGTTTTTTGTATATATGTAGTCAATATAAATATTTTCACGTAGAATTAAAAACAATATATATATATATAGTTTTTATGTAGTATTTTAGTTGAACTATTTTTCTTTGTTAAAGTTAACACGGTGAGACAGACATCTGGGTTTTTAGTTTTCTATTTTTAAAAGAGATGAGTTGAGTTTGTTGTTTATCTCACCAGATGTCTTTATCGGCATGAACCAATATCCACATAGTAAATTTGTAGATCGAAAAGAAACGTGCCGTTTCTTTAAAGAACTCTGGTCCTTTTAATACCTATATTAGATAAGGGTCATAAATTTGTCGACCAAAAGATTAAAGCAAGTCGCCGACCTGTTTCACTGCGCAATAAACAAACGATCGTTCTTGGTCGACAACTTTACTTCGGACTAGCTCGTTTACTTTGAAGCGATATAAATAAATAAAATATATAATAAATAAAATATAAATAAATACGGGATCTAGTTTTTTATGTTAGAATTTTTCTTCCTCTGAAGATGTTGACTTTATCAACGAAACGATCGTAAGGTATCTGAAATATGTGTTGTGGTAATTTGGGTGTTCTCCAAGTGTACTTTTTTTTCCTTTCAACATAAAGATATGAATTTTGGCGTGTAGGGTAAATTGAATAGTACCTGTCAAATTTGGTTGTCATAGGATTTGGTTTTAGGAGATACAAAAATGTTCAAATGTTCCAAAGGAAAACCCATAATTTTTCAGGAAAAATTGGTCTGATTTTCCTGGCTAACGAACTTATCCAAGCAAGGAAGTTACTTACCAAATTTTATTAAAATCGGTCCATTATTTTTGGGGTTATCGATACGATATATATATATATATATATATATATATATATATATATAGATCTCCCCATTAGTGAATTTTTCGTTTCACGAAAAATTCGCTAAAATGCGACTGATTTACGGGCAATTAACTTTCAAACAAAAAATAAATAACCACCTAATACGTTTGCTATTCATTTTCCACCTGACATAAACAAAGACAACGTGTCCAATATTTTTGCATTATCAATCATAATAAGTCATAGTAGTAAGTTTAAATTAAATCCGTCCGTTCCCTATATTCATTGTGAAATTTGAAATTGTAATGTGGAGATATTATCAAATTAAAGCAATAAATCAAGTTTTTAATGTAATTGAAAAAAGGAAGATTGCTTAAGAGATGTGATTTTCCTTTGTTAGCAGTCGCTTTCTAGAGAGTTAGAGAAGTATTTCTGAGAGCTATCCTGGTCGATCCTAATCTATACAACAAACAGACTTTTTCTAACAAATGCCCCTAATCTAAGCCGTGAATTCTATGCAATCCATCATTTCGGACAGCTCCAACTTACATTTTCAAAGATTGCTCTTTACGAACACAACGGGATGATAATGTTTTGGATTAGATTCAAAGCGAAATAAACCCATAGTTTAAGAAAAATGCATTAAGTAAATTAAACTTTTTTTATTTAAGAATTTAATTAGTTAGATGATTCATCTATTAGTGGCCTTAAAGTCCTAAAGCTATAATTTTGAAAGGTTAAAGAGACAAACTCGTTTACTGTTTATACAACCTGTTATAATATAACGTATAAGCACAAATTCTAAACCATGCAGAAGTTCCATCGTTACTGCTTGACCAAATCCTAACATAAAAAAATGTGGACGCAGCAAGTGCGTTAAGGACGCCAAATTTTCGTAAAAATATTTTTAATGGCAAATATGCCTTTTTAAGGACATTTGGTTAGCAGTATAAACTATAAACCCCACGTGACCGCTTAAGTTAGGAAACCCGGCATACACAGTTGTACAACCTGAATTAATAAAATCCCTAAGATGCCAGTGTTGTCTCATATTTCCTTTGGGGTTTTATAAAAAATATAAAAATTATAATAAGTTGAAACAGTAAATGTCTTAAATGTATTTATTATTTAGTATTTTTAACAGCAAGTCCGTTCATGTATGGTTTACTGTTATTTATTGTTAAAAAAATAAATTAAAAACATAATAAAATAATACTTTTATTTTGTATAGATATCAAAATTTTGTAATGTACGTAAACAAATTGAGGTCCAATTATTTAAACTTCTAATTTACGGTTTTAGGAATGTGTATTGTGTAACATGTAACAAATGTTTGGGCAGATTACCGACAAACAGATTTGGTAGGGCTTCGTTCCATGCGATGTCGAATATCGTCAACAACATAACCTAAACATACCTACACTTACGTAAAAACGCAATGAAAATGCTAAGTTTTGATAAAAACTGTTTATTTTTATGGTCCAACAGAAAGAAAATTATTTTAAGAAGGTAAATACTTGGCGAACTTGGAAAATGCACAATATACATACAAAATAACCGTCAAAAGGGAATTGAGCGCCAATGGACTGAACTGTCAATTGTCAATTGATTTAGTAACTTTAGGGTCCATAGTATAGTGGTTTTTTTGGTTACTTTTTGCCTGCCAACTTATAAAATCATATTCCACTAAGAGAGAGACTGAATCGGCTCACGTGGGGTTCGTTAATGAAAGCCCTGTAGTAACAATGTACCATATTTCATCAAAATAGCCTTGTGGTTTTCAAAAGTACAAAAATTTCCCGAAAATATACTTGAAAAGTTCCAGAAAAAACTGGTCCGATTTTCCTGGAAAACGGACCTCTTCAAGCTATCTACACACCTGCCAAGATATAATTATTCACACACAGCTTTATAACGAAAATTTTGCAATTTGTTTTACAAAAAATCAATTATTTTTTTAAAGACATTGCCTTCTGTAATGTTACACGAAATAATATTTTTCACACAAATTCGACACCTTTTTTTTACAACAACTTACTTAACATTTATTATTAATTATCAAAATTTCACAAAAATCTCGCAAAAAATAATTTCTATGGGAACACTAAAAAAATTCCTGCGAAAACTTTTCAAATCCGGCCACTATTTGAGAGCGTAAGTATACAGCAGTTCGATTTTTTCGACGAGTAATACAAACAAAAAGCTCTCTGACTGCGCACTTCCATGTGGCTCCGCTGTCTATAAAAACGTCGTATCACAATTTGTGTGTTTGCGATATGTGTCAAAAACGTGAAAAGTTGCAAAACAATTGAAACACCTCAAAAACGATGAACGATGTAGATTTGTTTCTTACAAACATGCAGTATATGTGAAGATTGGTGATAATGTTTCTAATCCGGTTGCGGTAACATCTGGTGTGCCTCAGGGGCCACATTGTGGCCCGCTGCTTTTTAACGTTCTTATAAATGACATCTCACAGGTTTTACTGAATTGTGAATTTCTACTTTTTGCGGATGATCTCAAGCTGTTCTTGACGGTGAACTCTCCAGATGAAGCATCCCTAATTCAGGGGGATATTAATCGATTTTCTGCCTGGTGTGCTTCTAACCACCTTTATTTGAATTTAGAGAAGTATGTGACTGTCACGTTCTTCAGACTACCTCAGACTCATTCATTTGACTATGATCTTGATGGTGTTCCATTGCGAAGAGTGGAGGAGGTTTGTGATTTGGGGGTTACCTTTGATGTGAAGCTGACGTTCGTTGGGCACTGTGAATCTGTTGTTTCTAGAAGTATGAGAATGCTGGGATTTGTGTGTCGCATGGCTAGGGAATTTTATGTGGTGGCCATTAGGGCTCTTTATTGTGCTTTAGTCAGACCAATTTTGGAGTATGCTTCCATCATATGGCAGCCATACTATGCCGTTCATATTGAGTCTCTTGAACGTGTGCAGATAAAATTCCTTCGGTTTTGTTCATGGAGGCTGGGATTTCCCAGAGCAAGTCATGATTATGTGCAGCTGATGCATGCATTAAATTTAACATCATTGGAGTCTCGTAGATGGAATGCTGACATGTGCTTCTTATTTAAAGTTTTGAGCTCTAATATTGACTCTGGTATTATTCTCTCAATGATAGGGTTCAGGGTTACAAGTTATGGAACCCGATCTTGTGAACTGTTTCAGGTGTTTCATCACTCCACAGATTATGGTATATCCAGTCCCCTGAATGTTGACTTTTACTAATGCAAATGCTGAGTTTCTGCCTTTTTCGGTTGCTGGTTTTCTGCTTTCAGGCGGTCTCTTGCATCTGTTGCCCACACCTAGCATATACCTAGCATGTATTTTATTTGATTGTTGTGTAATGTGACCATGTAATGTTTAATATTGTTTTGTAATGTGACCAGTTGATTATTGATTGTTGTTTTAATTATAACTGATTGTGACTATCACTTGCTAACATTTTGCTTATGTTTAAAATTGGGGTTGTCCCGTTTTTCTGAATAAATAAATAAATAAATATAATGCGATGGAAAATGCAAAACTCTAATAACATAAGGGGTGTTCTATTAAAAAAAAGTGTATCCCCAACGACTTATGGGCAACCCCGTGACTGTCAAAATAGGTTTATAAGATAAGTATGCTTGAAGAACCCAAGTCACCACAACACATTTAAAAAAAGACCTGACGATCGTTTCGCTAACAAAGTTAGCGTCATCAGAGGATGAAAAATTCTAACTACTTAAAAAACTAACATCACCTTATATACCGGATCTTAGGTAAAGAGACCGAACTGAGATGGGAAACTAATCGCAGGCAAATTCTTCAGTGTATTGTATTTTTATCGGCGGACGAGGTCTTTGCACTGTCCCTACTAAGTTATCTAAATGGTGTCCATCTCTAATAATTTTGGGAAGGTTCAACGACAACTAAATTAACATAGTTTCTTTTGGCGAAAATATGTGTATTCTTATCTTATCTTTAGGACGTGTTGAAACGTGGGAATCTATTTAACAAAGCAATCGATTAGGTGACTCGTAACTGGCGGTGGTGAAACGTTCATACATTTTTTGTTGTAACTATATTTTGCAATATATATATATATATATATATATATATATATATATATATATATATATATATATATATATATATATATATATATATATATATATATATATATATATATATATACTTTCGAACGCATTTAGCTGTCCTGGTTGTATAACATTTTCTTATTAATTTCAGATTATCTTCATTAACGTGATGATTATTATCCTAAATATGTCGGGAGACGGAAGATCTATCTATAGTACCGTAACGTAATTGGGCTAAATGTTTCTTGAATCTAATTCCAATCGATCTTTTTGTTTCCCCGACGTACTTAAGATTACAATCTCTACAACCTATTTCATAAATTCCCGACATTTTGTTCATGCTATCCTTGTCTTTTGGGTTACCTAACAAGTTTTCAACGAATTTTTTGTCGAAAATGTTAACTGCAAGTTGACTTTTAACAAAATGCTATCTAGACCCCTCGTGATTCGAGGTTCAAACGGTAAGCAAACAAAGTTTTTTTCCGATTTGTCTCTTCTAAACGTCGTTGATTACGTCAACATTTTCTTTGTTTTCTGTTTGTTGATTAATTCTTCCACTAAGCAAGCAGTGCATCCGTTATATTCTGACACGTTCTTAATATAATTTAGTTCTTTGATATATATATATATATATATATATATATATATATATATATATACTTTTGTTAAAAGGAAAATGAATTAACCGATTCACAAAAAAAATTCAGAATGGCTATTTTTTGTGCGTACGTATAATGAGAGTCGTTCGGAATGTAGCTTAGAGTGGTGGTTTCCTTTCTATAGACATCGAAATCTAAAGTGTCTTTATTCTTGATAAGTAGTACATCTAGAAAGGGTAATTTATTATTAATTTCTAATTCGTGGGTAAATTTTATAGAATCAAATTTGTTTGTATTTCTTAATCTTATTTACGACCCTCAGTGGCAGCAATATTTGTCTATAGGTTTCTCAGATGTCAAAATGACCCATAAATGCGTGTAGAAATCCTTATTTATCAAATAATTCTCTTCAACGAAAGACAATATGAAAAACATTTCCTCACCCATTTTGGCCGTTACATCTCATTTAAAAGATTTTGTCCTCTAGCGGGAGGCTGGTAAGGTGTTTACCAAACAATCATATAGCGCATTTTCATGGTTGTTTATTGATTTGATAGTTTTTTCGCTATTTAATGTTGACAAGATATACTAATCAATAAAGCTTTCCTAGATATTATATAGAAACAGCAAAATGGTACGGAAGCTGAAACACTGACCGTAGCAATTCCCACGTCTTCCTTCCTAATATTTTCTCGTAATTTATGAGTGTTGAATAATATACCCCGCTGACTGTGGTGATGTGTTCTTTAAAGGCTATGAGAAGCTTCCCTCACAATCCCAAAAATTTGTAGCCACCACTTTTATGTCGACTGACAGACCTTGAACTTGCTTAACGGGGCTTCTCTTTTACGCCTCCGTTCCATCGACTACCTGTTGCACAAAGCATCGTAGTAGAGAACCATGGTTTCATCCCCTGTGACATACATCTCCAACACGTCCACAGGATTTCCTCCAAAGTGGTCCAAAAAGGATCGGGCACATTAAACACGACGCTGGCACTCCACTGCTGAAACATGTAATGGAATCCACCTTGCACTAACTTTTATCATGCGTAGATGTTCGTGGTGGATCTGACAAACGCTTGTATCTAAAATCCCTGACATTTTTGCTAATTCTTTCAGTTTCAAGCGTCGGTCGCCTAATACGTGAGCAAGTTCCAAAGCTGGTCAGCTCTTTAATAGTTGGCTGGTGTGGTATACTTGCAATATGGTAGGTGGTAGTGGAATTTTCCTTTACGTGATAGTAAAGGATTTTTTCACGCTCGAGGAGGTACCACCCCTTGCATCAAGGGGCCGATGAAGCCCAACGGACGTTTCCGGTACTGGTGTATAAGTCGGTTTACCTTATAAACAAAAATGATGATGGCTCCTCCTTGTACAAAAGATTCCGGAGGCAAAATACCCCTCCATTCGGATCTCCGGGAGAGGGGTGTACAGGGTGCGCCAGCATCGAGATTTACAATATCCTCCTCGAATATATGTGGCCTAAATTCTAACCTGAACTCCGTCCGCCATTTCCTGCAGGATAATAGGCCCCAACTCCTCTTCCTGACCGAAACTCAAATCAGTGCCACAACAGCCACTAATCACCTTAATTTTCCGGGGCATGAGCTCCTTACTTCTTTTAGATTGCATGGAGGCGTGTGCGCGTACGTCCGTAGCAATCTACCCTGCACCAGACTCCCCAATTTAGAAGCTGGAAGAAAAGACATACTATGGAGAAAACTCTCTCTCAGGGGTGCAACTAAATTCATCTGTTGTATTTACCGGTCACCTTCTGACAACAACTTTGTCCAGCTCTTTGACTACCTTTCGGAAAAAACCCACTATCTAATTTCTGAATATCCTTCCTCCGAGGTCACTATTCGTGGTGACTTCAATGTCCATAATAAGGAATGGCTAGGATCTTCAAAAACCGATCCACAAGGAAGAGCAGCGGAGACCTTTGCAGTCAGCAATTCTTTAACCAATATGGTTCAGCAACCTACTTACTTTCCTCGCATCCCAACACACAGCTCAAATCCCTTGGATCTCTTTCTTACTACAAATCCTGACTGCTATAAGATATCAGTCACCGCCCCCCTGGGTCGCTCAGACCACGGCATGGTCACTGCTTCCTGCGCAATGCAACCCGAGGTCACACAGTCATCACCCCCAACGTGTCGTTTGGCACTACTCCGCGAACTGGGACGAAATGCGAGTTTACTTTTCCTCCTTTCCATGGGCGTCTGTCTGCTTCTCTCATCCTGACCCCTCTGATATCTCACAAAGCGTCACCGAAATTATCCAAGCTGGCATGGAATTATTTATTCCACGTACACAGAAAACCTCTGCAGCCACTCAAAAGCCCTGTTCTCTAAATCCTGTGACAAGGCCAGACTTGAAAAGGTCAAAGCGCACAAAAAGCTTCTACACAATCCCAGTCAAGAAAACCGTCAAGCATTTAACGACGCAAGAAACCGCTATGTCCGAATTCTTTCTGAGGCAAAAAACTCGTTTAATAACCACATCAAAAACAAAGTCCTCTTAAGCTCCAGCGGAAGTAAACCCTTCTGGACTCTTGCTAAATCTATTGGGAATAATTTCTGCAAGAGCATGTTCCCACCTCTTGTTTCAGGGGATGAAATTGTTTCTACCGCACTGGGCAAGGGTGAACTTTTTGCCTCGTTGTTCGCCGGCAATTCTACTCTCAACCCACCTCCGAATGTTCAACCACCAACAGTCCCCAATGTCGCGCATAAACTGACGGATATCATTTTCAAAACTAGAAAGGTACGAAAGATGCTCTCTTCTCTTAATACCAGGAAAGCCTCTGGCCTTGACGAGATCCCAACAATTGTTCTAAAAAAATGCGTACCAGAACTTGCTCCTGTCCTGACTGGTCTGTATCAGACATCTTACAATAGAGGCATATTCCCTAGTAACTGGAAAACTGCTCGAGTACAACCCGTCCCCAAGAAAGGATCGAAAGCACTTCCTAGCAACTACAGGCCTATTTCTCTCCTTTCAGTCATCTCTAAAGTGATGGAAAAGTATATAACCACCCAATTACTAAAATTTCTTGAAAAACACAGTCTAATCCACTACAGGCAGTATGGATTCCGTCAGCGCAGATCAACTGCCGACCTCCTTTCCTTTGTCACCCATTCTTGGAACAAATCTATGAAACTACATGGTGAAACCCAGATTGTCTCTCTAGACATATCCAAAGCATTCGACCAGGTCTTGCACGCAGCGCTACTTAATAAACTACGGGCCTATGGCCTACCACCAAAACTCTGTACGTGGACAGCAAATTTCCTCTCCAACCGGAGCATTTCTGTTGTCGTGGATGGCCATTCCTCTAAACTGTGTCCAATTAATGCAGGAATTCCTCAAGGTTCAGTTTTAGCCCCTACTTTGTTTCTTCTCCACATCAATGACCTTCTCTCTAGCACATCCAACCCAGTTCACAGTTACGCGGACGACAGCACCCTCCACTCCAATATACAATACACTAAGCCTGTCTCTTTAGCCCAACTAGATGAGGATCGCAGACTCATGGAGGGTTCTATCTCCGCGGATCTCCAAAAAAATATTAGACTGGGGAAGTAGAAATCTTGTACAATTCAACCCCACCAAATCACAGTCTTGCTTTCTTTCTCATAAGAGATACACCAGCCCTAGACCCATCACAATAAACAACCAAGTTATTTAAAGTAATAAGTCATTTTTACTTATTGGCATCTCTGTGGATCGAAATCTCAATTGGCACCAACATGTCACACAATTGCAGAAGCGGCTGCTAAGAAATTAGGTTTCCTCTTCCGGGCTCGCAGATATTTTTTACCAGCTAATCTCTATACTTTATATACTTCACAAATAAGACCAAACCTCGAATACTGCTCCCACATCTGGGTTGCTGCTGCCGCTTCTACAATCTCTATCCTGGACTCCATTCAAAAGAGCCTGACATATATCCCGGGTATCACAGCGTATCAAAATTTGATGAAATACGTCTCATCGGTGACCCTACCGTTACCCAAAGGCTACCATCCCTTGCCCACCGACGTGTCGTTGGTGACCTCTCCCTCTTTTATAGATATCTGCACGGGTACTGCTCAGAGGAGCTTTCTTCCATAGTTCCTCCACCTGCTGCCCCCAACAGATCTACCAGGGAAACGGAGTGAATGCACCCTTTTACTGTCCAGGTCACCAGACATAGAACATCTTGTTATGCCCGCTCTTTTATCCCGAGGACTTCCAAGTTGTGGAACTCCTTGCCGGCACATGTTTTTCCTTCTCCCCCGAACCTCCAAACCTTCAAGTCCAGAATTAACAAGTTGCCTCTTTCCTCCTTGTCGACACCCACGGTACGATAGTATTTAGGCTGTAAGCCCTCGTGATGTGTTGTTGAAATATAAAAAAATACGATATCCGTAACAAGTGTAATTGTGTTGTCCGTCACCACTTCCACCGTTCTTACTGTTCTTACGTCATTTTACAAGGATTAATAGCCTATTTGAAACCCTTTGTACCAATATTTT
Organism: Tillus elongatus; assembly: GCA_964006375.1. Taxonomy (NCBI): domain Eukaryota; kingdom Metazoa; phylum Arthropoda; class Insecta; order Coleoptera; family Cleridae; genus Tillus; species Tillus elongatus. The sequence continues at coordinate 160,465,472 of OZ023264.1, read as the reverse complement.
ACTGCAGAAAAAGATTGAGAATTTTAACCGTACACCATTCCACCCTGCACCCCACCCTGTAGAACTTTGATACGTTGATGTGGAAGACCTTTTCGAGTATGACATTTAATAACAGCTCTATACTCACTTTTTGTGACTTCTGACAATGTGATGAACAAGAAGTGTCGGTTGTAATAAAACTAATTGATATAAAATCCATTTTTGTTTTTTTGCCAAGGCTAAACTCAATGTCAAATCAAATTCAAAGATTGTTCCCAAGTATGGTAAATAGGTAGGTATGGTAAATAGGTAGGAGCGTTCAAATGACCAGGGAGGTAAAATATCTTGGGGTCGTATTGGACTCTAAGCTAACCTGGAATGGTCACATTGGAAAAATACTGCGTAAGGCAGTCATGACCTTAGCCGTCACTAGGCGGCTATATGGAAAAACGTGGGGACTAAGACCTAGTATGGCCCACTGGCTGTACACAAGGGTGGTCAGACCATCGTTAACATATGCGGTACTGGTCTGGTGGCCTAAGGTGACACAATCCAGTGCCAAACGAAAACTAGGCAAGATCCAAAGGATGGCTTGCCTAGGCATCACAGGGGCCATGTCTTCAAGCCCAACAGCCGCCATGGAGGTGTTGCTGGATCTACCCCCCCCCCCTACACTTAGTTATTATGGGAGAGGCTAGGCTAGGACTATACAGACTAGCCTGCAATGGTAGACTGAAGATCAACCCAGGCTTCAGGGGCCACTGCAAAATTCAGGAGATCGTGAAGGAGCCCATGCTTGAAATGAGGTCAGACTTCGCGAGCCCGCGAATGTGCAGGGAAAACAACTTTACAGTGGAAATCCCTGATCGCGAGGCATGGCGGGAGGAGACGCCGGGCATACCACGGGACGCGCTCGTCTGGTTCACGGACGGATCTGGCGGGGAGCGTGGGACGGGGGCAGGTGTTTACTCGGAAGGACCGAGGGTAAGTCATAGTATTTCCCTCAGAGCTCATGCAATGGTCTTTCAGGCCGAAATGTACGCCATCCTGCACTGTGTGCGGGAGAACAAGATGAGGGGCTACACCAACAAGCGGATCCTCATAGCCACAGACAGCCAGGCAGCCCTTAAGGCACTAAGTAGCCCACGGGTAAATTCCTGGCTGGTGAGTGAGTGCCGAGACGAGACGAGCTACCTGGCTGGGCAGAATGAGGTGACCCTCATCTGGGTGCCAGGTCACTCGGGGGTCAAAGGCAATGAAGAATCTGACAGTCTCGCGAAGAGAGGGTCAGTAGAACCATTTATGGGACCAGAACCGGCTCTGGGCGTGTCAAAGAGCACTGCCAGGGGAGCCATTAAGTCCTGGGTCAGAAACCAACACAAGGTGTACTGGGCGGACTGTCCAGGGCTTAGACATGGGAAGTCAATAATTGACGGACCCAGTTCAAAGAGAGCTGTGGAGCTGCTAAACCTTAGCAGAGGACAGCTCAGAAACACAACAGGTCTCTTGACGGGACGCATGGCCGTCAAGAAACACCTGCATAAAATGGGGCGGCTCGAAGGGGACCTCGCATGCAGACTCTGTGGCGAGGGGGAGGAATCAGCCCAGCACATCTTGTGTGAGTGTAAAGCTCTGGACCGGAAAAGACAACTGATCTACGGTCACTCTAGACCGGAGACAGAGCAATATAAAACTTCACCCTACCAATCGCTGAGCAGACTAGTTCAAGGCACAGTGATTTTGGAAAGGGTGGAGTAAGACTAAGGGTATGCACAATCAACCAAGGGTTGCGGTGCTATCGGGGCGGCAAGGCCGGGGACGAGCCCTGAGGTAACAAAACAAAAAAGGTAAATAGTGACGTATAATTTAGCTAATAACTAATATACATAGCTATATTTCCTGTCTTTAAGGTCCGAAATTTGCGTGGCTATGATAGCCGATTACAATTGCGAATTTTATGCTGTAAATTTAGACACCAGGAATGTTTCATCACTTTAAACAATTTTTAATTTAAATTTTAAAAGCAGCGCTAGAAATGTTTTAAATTTAATTTAATGCTATGTTTTTGCAGAACTATTGACATTACTCAATGATTCAAAAACATGCTTGTTTTTTAAAGCGCACTTTTGTTTATACTACGTAAATTCGTACACTATTTTGTTCGGCCAATATACTTGTTATGGCATTTGTAAAATATTTCACAGATAAATACAAATTTTATGAACTTTAATTAAAACTGACGATTTAAACGGTGGATGTTATTTTAGAATACTTCATCAAAAATTGAACAGATCTGTAATTATTTAGATTCTTCTGTATGATGACTGAAGTAGCAAATCAATTGCTTCATGACATTATACATAGAGGCAATAATTACAAAATATCATTAAAATAATAGTGAAATACTTTAACAAATTTCAAAAATTTCGGGTCGCAGCGTGTGCGCTATAGTAGAAAATCATTGGCTTATGCCTAATTGCTCTTTTAAAGTTTATTTTAACTTACAAGCTATACATTTTTCCAAACTTATTTAAGTTAAGAGTTAGTTAGCAACAAATGTATTTTATTTTGTATTTTGTGTATTCTTTTGTATATATATATATATATATATATATATATATATATATATATATATATATATATATATATATATATATATATATATATATATATAGGGTGGCGCATTGAAAATGAAACAGACCGATTTGCGTCCAGATAATTTTTTAAGAAACGCTGAAAAACGTCAATTTTAATGTTGAGGGGGACATGTTTTGACATAAAACTCAGCTTTGTCACATCAACCCCTTAAGGGTGGTGATAACAACCTTTATATTTTAAATAGGGAACATGCGTCGGGTGTTACATCATTTGAAAGCTCTTTCTTTTCTGAATTCACCACACTAATTTTTTTCGAAGTTTTATTAACTCGTTTAAAAATTATTCACTGTTGAAGATGCAAAAACGCATTTCACTCATTCCGATAAGAAGTGTGCTGATAGTCAATGTTTTATTGGTTTGTAAACACAAAATTGACTATCAGAACATTTCTTATCTGAGTGAGAGAAATGCGGTTTATTATTTCAGTTTATCGGTCGGTTTGATACTTGATAGTACTACCGAAAATTAGTTTCACAATGGTGTATTTTGTAGAAGAAAGAGTGAAATAATTACTCTTTTTTTTAAGCGATGACTGTGCCAACCGTACCGCAAATTTGTTTAAAGAACGATAACCGAACACACATGTTAACAGAAAATACATTTTGGTGTTAGTTGCAAAGTTTCGATAAAGTTAGAAATGAGACTACTGAGATTGAAGTTTTAGGAGAAATTGCTGCAGACCCAACTTTGAGCACGAGAAAATTGACCACTGTTTCAAACATCAAAAGAAGAACTATTCTGCAAATATTGAAGCATCATAAATTTCACCCGTATAAAATTTATCTTGTACAGCAACTGAATGAAGATGATTTTGATCGGCGGCTGGAGTTTTGTGAAGTTATGACTGCACGAATAGCTGATAACGGGAACTTTCTGTTCAATATCTGTTTCTCAGACGAATGTATGTTTTTATTTAACTCTACAGTCAATCGTCATAATTGTCGTTATTGGGCAGATAATAATCCAAGAAATTTTCACGAAGTTCACACTTAAACTCGACAGAAATTGTATGTCTGGACTGGCATTTTTGGAAACCGTTTAATCGAACCAATTTTTCTTGATGGCAATTTAGGTGGCGAAACGTATTTGGAGTTATTAGAAGATATCGTTTACCCTCTACAAATTGAGATTGTTGAAAATGATGATCGCTACCAAGAAAATCAATTAGTGTTTCAACAAGATGGAGCTCCTCCGCATTTTACACAACGTGTTAAGGAGTTTTGAACAGATAGTTTTCAGAGGAATGGATTGGGCGTAGAGGTGCTATTGAGTGGTCCCCTAGATCACCGGATTTAACTTCTTTAGACTTCTTTTCATAGGGCATTTAAAGAGTATAATTTACGCAACAGAACCGGAGTCTCTGGAAGAGTTACAGCGACGCATTGTTGAACAATGCCGTCTAATAACTCCACAAATGCTCCAAAATGTCAATGCTCGTTTTGAACAAAATTTGTACTTTTGTATGGAAGCTGGTGGTCAAGAAATTGAACACTTACTTAACTGAATAAACATTTTTGAGCGTTTGATTTTGTTTTTTAGTTTTTTTTAACGAAAAATTGACTAACTAGTGCATTTCTTATCACAGTGAATCAAATACATTCTTGCAACTCCAACTGTAAATAATTTTAAACGAGTTGTTAAAGCTGCCAAAGAAATTAGTGTGCTGAATTCATAAAAGAAAGAGCTTTCAAATGATGTAACACTCGACCCATAGGGAACAAGGTCGAGTGTTACATCATTTAAAATATAAGGGTTGTTATCACCACCCTTAAGGGATTGATGTGACAAAGTTGAGTTTCATGTCAAAACATGTCCCCCTTAATATTAAAATTGACGTGTTTCAGAATTTCTTTAAAAAAAAAATTCTCTGGACGCAAATCGGTCTGTTTTGTTTTCAATGCGCCACCCTATATATATATATATATATATATATATATATATATATATATATATATATATATATATATATATATATATGTAATGCACATTAAGCTCAATAGGTTGCATTGCGGTATTTCTGAGAAAACTTCTGGTAGCAAGTTTAGTGTTTCTAGTTATGGTTATAAGTACAATTCGGAGAACCCAATTCATCCCATTACAGTTTTTAGACAGGACGATCATTTCGCTAAGAAGTTAGCGTCATCAGAGGGATCAATGAATAGTTTATTCATCAACTTTGCTAGCGAAACGATTGTCAGGTCTAAATATTGTATTGTGATAAATGGGGTTCTCCGAATTGTACTTATAAGGGCTCATCACAGGTTCCAATCTTCACTTATTGTTATGGTTATGTACAGCTTTTGCGGTAGCAGTAATAAACTTAAATGTGTTAGATGTAAACTACCCCTAAATAAGTGTGTATCTGTGTCAACATACGGTAGCGAGCTGGTAGTTACCAGCATTGATTATGTGTAAATGTATAGGTTTGTTAGAATCATAGTTTTTACTAAAAAAAATTAAAAACGTCAAGAGTAGACTACGCTTAAATAAAAATATTTCTGTGTTAAACTTTTTCAACAAGAAGGGGTTATCATTAGCATGCAGAATATCAGATATCAAAGAATTCCTTAAAGAAAAGCCTTGGTCAGCAAGATTCTATTTGGTCAGCAATTAACATCGTCATGTAAACTACCCCTAAATGGGGGTGTTTCTTACCCAAGTTCTGGTAGCTAGTTTACTGATACTAGCCATAATTATATATGTATTTTGAGAGCAGTCAGTTAAACACTGTCAGCGGTGGTGACAATAAACTGAAATATGTCAAGAGTAAACTACCCCTTAATGAGGGTATTTTTCAGTTAACCTCTGACAGCGAGTTAGTAGTTACCAGCAGTGATTATGTGTAAATGTATAGCTTTGTCGGATTGATAGTTTTTCTGGTAGCACGAAAAAATATAAAAACCTCAAGAGTAAACCACCCATAAGCATAAAGATCTTTTGGTTAAACTTTGGTAGCAACAAGGAATTATCATTAGCATGCACCATACAATGCTTTCATTTCAAAACTAGCCACCCTTCATAATTTCTTTATCAAAAAAATCTGGTTAAAAAAACAGGTAAATTGGGTTTACGAGGGGCACGTTCAAAAACAATATTTTTGGAATTTTACTTTTCACCCCCTAAGCCCCAGTCACCCCAACTTTATAAGTTTAAATGACACCCCCTAGCTTGAGATACATTATTTTAAAGATATTTAAAATCCTAATCCAACGGCGTTCTCAAAATTTAAATCCACCGCCAACTTTTGAATTTAGAAGAAAAAAAGTCATCAAATTCGGAATATTTTTTAAAAGTTTATTTAATAGTTTAAGACAAAAACCTACTTTATTAAGTGCTCAAAGTGCCCTCCGTTGTTAGATTAACAATAAAATAGTCGACTGTCGATTTTTTTTCCTAACATTTAAATTGTTTTTACCAATAATTTTTCTGAGCGTAATGCTGTTGCAAATTTAGCTCCCCGGTGCCATTTGCGGCTATCAATTTTCCTGGTCGTCCTGAAAATCTGCACTATTATTCGAAAATTATAAAACATGTTTGTTAGTTGCGTAGGAATCGAACCAAGTACACTTCGGTTCAGAGGCCCAAATAAAATCAAATCGATCTTTATTATTTGATATATACAGGATATGTACAAGGTCTTAAAAAAGATGAAGGTAATGTTCCAGCCGTTAAAGCTTTAACATTAACTTCCTTACTAAGTAATGCAAGGATATTTGCTTAACAGATTTGGTTTAGCTACTAATATTTACATGCTATACAATTAAGCATATAATGCAAGATGTCTACAGTTGTGGTTTTCGGGTGTAATACACTAAAACAGTATTTAATTTAACAGGAAAATATAACAATAAAATAGGGACATTTCGGAACGCAGCAAGTGCATTATAGCAGCGAACTTTCATAAGAATTGTACTATTATACCGCATATTAGTAAAGTTAATACGTTAGACTTACATAGCCCTTGAAGATCGATTACAGAGGTCCCAGTACGCGCACATTTGAAGAATTCTTTCGATAGTGTTACCATCGATATCTCTCTATTATCAAAAAAACCTTGCGTTCTAACTCCTTTTGAGAAAAATGACCAAAACTCAATTTTCTATGAAGCTAAAGAACTAAATCTGTAGATAGTGTAAGTCTCTTTAAAAGAAACTTGTATTACACATTTCATTAAAGTTATACAAAAGATTTCCAGAAGGAAACCTTAATTCATATTTAGAAAAGTAAAGTATCTGCCAAATTATAAACGTAGCAGTTATTTTTCCTTATTGATCGCCAGTATGATTTCTAGTAAACCTAATGAAATCAGTTTTTTTAATATCAACAATAACAAAATTATAATTTCAGACTCAAAGGTGACAAATTTATCCAGGCAATTTAAACAAAAATGAGATCTTGTTTAAAACGTATGAAATCTGTGTACTATTGTTTCTCCAAATGTCAAAATAAAACATAAAAAATATACATTCGTCGAGCTGGACTCGATGAGTAACCTTCTGCTTAGCAGCCAAGCGCGATGCCCCCTGCGCCATCTAGGCATACGTCAACTAACGTTTTATTTGCGTGATACTTTAGATCGGCTTCATGCCCGGGCTATTATAGTCATAGTATACGTAACAGTTAATTACAGAATTTGTAGAATTACCATTGAAGCACATCCCACGACTGTTTCGGTCTTATATGACGTCTTATGTTTAAGTTTAAAGATAAAAGAAACTATTTCAGAATTACTTTTATAGAGACTTGGCTTGATTTTGTTTACATATCTGCTATATTGTGCGACATTATAATATATCTATGCTGCGCTAAAACTGTAATTGGGGCCGTTAATAAAGCTACAAATATAGTGTATTTTATTAATTGATTAAATCCCCCAGTTAAATAACATTCACTTGGCAAATTTTTAATGTCTGTCATTTTCTATAATTGCGGCCGAGATTTCACGATTCTTGGTTCGGGTAGTATGTTTTATGTCTGGTATATGTTTCGTTTCGTTACTGTCGATGTATGGTTTATACCTGTTGTACGCGTGGCAGTTAACTACTCTGTCTGTCAGGCATTGGACTTTAACCACTACGTTGTTCCAACGCATCTCTTTGGAATTTTATTTTTAATTTGGAAAAATCTCTAAATACTTGCACAAAATTACTTAAAATTCACAACATAGTTTTATTTGCACCATTTCTGGCCACGTGTAGAGTCTCATTCCAGTTACTCTGATACTTACAAAAATATGGCGTTTTCAAAAAGTTTTCCCTAATTTTCTACCGCAAAAAATTGAGCGTAAAGACTGATTAACGAACTCGACCTCGGTTTTCGCCCAAACAAGTTTTTTGCCAAGTTTTATTGAAAGTAGTTTAGCATTTTTTGAGTTATCGCTCAGATCCATATATATATATATATATATATATATATATATATATATATATATATATATATATATATATATATATATATATATATATATATATATATATATATATATATTATATAGACATATACAAATTTTAACGGACCTTTGTTTTGGGTTCTAGGGACCCAAATTCGTGCTCATCTGAAAAAAAAATTTCAGAAGATTTTCATCGTGACCTCTCTATTAGTGATTTTTTCTTGATGAAAATTCTCTAAAAAAACCTGTGGTAACATATTTGTTGTATGTAATTGATCAGTTACATTGCCTAACAGGTATAGCATGGCTTAAATATTTACCTGGCAAAATACATTAATATTTTTAAATGTAATTTGAGAACCTCGGTGGTTCAGGAGTAAGAACGTGTGCCTCTGAACCGAAGGGTACTGGGTTCGATCCCGGGGTACTCCTTTCACTTTTTCAGTACAAACTGTAAAATTAACATCAACCGAGGTTCTGGCATTGTATTTGAGCAAGTTGAATGTCTGCACGTTCCGCCCTTCGGAGGGGGCGTAAAGCCGTCGGTCCCGTGTACATGCGATGTTGGGCACGTTAAAGATCCCTACCCTCCTTACAGAAAGACAGGGGTTCGGCAAAATTTCCAGGATAGTGAGGTGAAACTGCTCCCTGGCGTCGATAATTGGCCATAGTCGCGGAAATAGGCCGACGTTAAAGGAAAAAAAATATAAAAAAAATGTAATTTATACAATTTGCATAATGCTGGATTTTTTTAAATTTCAACAAGACACCACAGGCTAAATACTATCCTACCGTGGGTGTCGACAAGGAGGAAAGAGCTAATTTGTTAATTTTGGACTTGAAGGTTTGGAGGTTCGGGGGAGAAGGAAAAACATGTGCCGGCAAGGAATTCCACAACTTGGAAGTCCTCAGGACAAAAGAGCGGGCATAACAAGATGTTTTATGTCTGGTGACCTGGACAGTAAAAGGGTGCATTTGCTCTGTTTCGCTGGTAGATCTGTTGGGGGCAGCAGGTGGAGGAATTATGGAAGAAATCTCCGCTGAGCAGTGCCCCTGCAGATATCTATAAAAGAAAGAGAGAGAGGTCACCAACGGCACGTCGGTGGGCAAGGGATGGCAGCTTTTGGGTGAGGGTAGGGTCACCGATGAGACGTATAGATCTCTTCTGAATGGAGTCCAGGATAGCGAGTGTAGAAGCGGCGGCAGTACCCCAGATGTGGGAGCAGTATTCGAGGGTTGGTCTTATTTGTGAAGTATATAAGGTATAGATTATCTGGTGAAAAGTATTTGCGAACCCGGAAGAGAAAACCTAATTTCTTAGCAGCCGCTGGCAGAGAGAGAAATGCCAACAAGTGCAAAGGACTCATTACTTTGAATAACTTGGTTGTTCATTGTGATGGGTCTAGGGATGGTGTATCTCTTATGAGAAAGAAAGCAAGACTGTGATTTGGTGGGGTTGAATTGTACAATATTCCTACTTTGGAGATCCACGGAGAGAGAACCCTCCATGAGTCTGCGATCCTCATGTAATTGGGCTAAAGAGACAGGCTTAGAATATTGTATATTTGAGTGGAGGGTACTGTCGTCCGCGTAACTGTGAACTGAGTTGGATGTGCTAGAGAGGAGGTTATTGATGTGGAGAAGAAACAAAGTAGGGGCTGAAGCTGAACCTTGACGGAATCCAAACTGCCTTTCGTAGATTAGACTCTGTTTTTCAAGAAATTTTAATACTTCGGTGTTTATATACTTTTTCATCACTTTAGAGACAACTGAAAGGAGAGAAATAGGTCTGTAGTTGCTAGGAAGCGCTTTGGATCCTTTCTTGGGGACGGGTTATACTCGAGCAGTTTTTCAGTTACTAGGGAATATGCCTCTAATGTAAGATGTCTGAAACAGACGAGTCAGAAGAGGAGCAAGTTCTGGTGCGCATTTATCTAAGATTATCTAAGATTATCTAAAAAGTAAACATAATTGGTATTTAAACTTGGCTATGACCCGTCGAAAAATTCCAACCTCTGATATGGTAACCTATGCTGACCTGACCTGAATGGTATATTATGAGACTTGTACTGTTTACTACTGGTTAGAAGAATGTTATTGTTTTGTTTTGTGTGGTAGAAATTGTCAGTGATTGATTTAACATAATTCGTTAGTAAACATATTTGTATGGGTGTATTTAGACCTTTAATTCTGGTGTAACGGTTTTGTTTAAGATATTCAAAGGCATCTGTTTGGAAACACGTGTAGTTTTAAAATTTTCGTTGTCGAAATACTACACCAAACTGGGGCTGCATAAATCATGACTGGTCTAATGATTGTTTTATAGATAATTGTTTCGTTTTCAACAGTCAGATTACTGTTTCAGTGTAATAAGGAGTACATTATTCTAAGTTGGCCACATAGTTTCTTTATGGTGTTCCCTATTTGCTTTGTTTATGTAAGTCGGCTGTCGAGGGTAACTCCCAAATATTTCACGTGTTCACTAATTTTTATGTTTTGATTGTCTACCTTAATAGGTTTGAAAATTTTGTTGTTTTAGAGTTCTTTGTGAAGATACTGCCTTTCGAATTTTTGCATTAATTTTTATTTTCCACACATTTCGATCAATTTTATACTATACCTTTCTTTTTTCTTCCTCAGGGCTCGTCCGCGGCCTTGCCGCCCCGATAGCAATGCAACCTTTAGTTGATTGTGCATAGCCTTAGTCTTACTCCACACATTCCAAAATCACTGTGCCTTGAACCAGTCTGCACAGCGATTGGTAGGGTGAAGTTTTATATTGCTCTGTCTCCGGTCTAGACTGACCGTGGATCAGTTGTCTTTTGCGGTCCAGAGCTTTACACTCGCACAAGATGTGCTCGGCTGATTCCACCCCCTCGCCGCAGAGTCTGCATGCAAGGTCCCCTTCGAACCGCCCCATTTTATGCAGGTGTTTCTTGCCATGTGTCCCGTCAAGAGACCTGCTGTGTTTCTGAGCTGTCCTCTGCTAAGATTTAGCAGCACCACAGCTCTCTTTGAACTGGGTACGTCAATTATTGACTTCCCATGTCTGAGCCCTGGACAGTCCGCCCACTACACCTTGTGTTGGTTTCTGACCCAGCAGTTAATGTCTCCCCTGGCAGTGCTCTTTGTCACGCCCAGAGCCAGTTCTGGTCCCATAAATGGCTCTGCTGATCCTCTCTGCGCGAGACTGTCAGCTTCTTCATTGCCTTTGACCCCCGAGTGACCCGGCACCCAGATGAGGGTCACCTAATTCTGCGCAGCCAGGTCGCTCGTCTCGTCTCGGCACTCACTCACCAGCCAGGAATTTACCCGTGGGCTACTTAGTGCCTTAAGGGCTGCCTGGCGGTCTGTGGGTATGAGGATCTGCTTGTTGGTGTAGCACCTCCTCTTGTTCTCCCGCACACAGTGCAGGATGGCGTACATTTCGGCCTGAAACACCGTTGCATGGGCTCCGAGAGAAATACTATGACTTACCCTCGGTCCTTCCGAGTAAACACCTGCCCCCGTCCCACGCTCTCCACCGGATCCTTCCGTGAACCAGACGAGCGCGTCCCGTGGTATGCCCGGCGTCTCCATCCGCCGTGCCTCGCGGTCGGGGACTTCCACTGTAAAGTTGTTTTCCCTGCATATTCGCGGGCTCGCTAAGTCGTCTGGCCTCATTTCAAACATGAGCTCTTTCACGATCTCCTGAATTTTGCAGTGGCTCCTGAAGCCTGGGTTGATCTTCAGTCTACGATTGCAGGCTAATCTGTATAGTCCTAGCCTGGCCTCCCCCATAATAACTAAGTGTAGGCGTGGCAGATCGAGCAACACCTCCATGGAGGCTGTTCGGGTTGAAGACATGGCCCCTGTGATGCCTCCTAGGCAAGCCATCCTTTCGATCTTGCCTAGTTTTTGTTTGGCACTGGAGTGTGTCACCTTAGGCCACCAGACTAGTGCCGCGTATATTAGCGATGGTCTGACCACCCTTGTGTATATCCAGTGGGCCATACAAGGTCTTAGTTCCCACGTTTTTCCATATAGCCGCCTAGTGACGGCTAAGGTCATGACTGCCTTACGCAGTATTTTTCCAATGTGACCATTCCAGGTTAGCTTAGAGTCCAATACGACCCCAAGATATTTTACCTCTCTGGCCATTGGAATGCTCCTACCGTATAGAGTGAGAGTTCGGTGGCTGTCGCACTTCCTCCTCCTCGTAAACGACACGACGGTTGCTTTCTCGGGGCTCACCCCGACTACTACTACTACTACACCTTAGTGTATTTGTAATTGCTTTGAAACCACAATGGCGCTAAAGAAATATGAATAAATTTCCGGGTTATCGGCGAATAATGCTGTGCTTGATTTCTGGAACTGTGGTATATCGTTTATAAATACATTGGGAAGTTCAGGGCCAATTAACGAACCTTGCTGTACCCTTGCGTTAACGTTGCGAACTGTTGATTTTTTGTCGTTAATTAAGACTTCTAAGTTCTGTTTATAATATAAGAATTAATTAATAATATTAGGTAACGGGGGAAGCTATACTGAATAAGTTTTTATAGAAGTCCGTCATGCCATACTGCCTCACAGCCTTTGAATGCCTAGCGTTACCATTGCTGTAAATTTATTTTTGTTAAAATTTGTTGCGATATCATTAACCATTCTTGTAATTTGTTGGACGGTACTATGGTTTTTCCGAAACCCATATTGAACATCTATTTTTACATGGAACCTACGTTCAAATCTGTCTAGTCTGTTGGCTCTTATTGTTTCAGCGATGTTGCTCAGTGTATTCAAAAAGCTGATGGGCCTGTAGCTCTTAGGGTTATTATTCTTTTTAGCCTATCAGAGGCAGACGTTCTTACCCCTAAACCACTCAGGCTCTTAATGTTACCTTATAGTACAAGTATAACTTGATACGTTCAAATTTGTCTAGTCTGTTGGCTATTATGGTTTCAGAGATCTTGCGCAGTGTATTCAAAAGGCAGATGTGCCTGTAGCTGTTAGGGTTATTATCCTATTTAGCCTATCAGAGGCAGACGTTCTTACCCTTAAACCACTGAGGCTCTTAATGTTACCTTATAATACGACAAGTATAACTTGATACGTTCAAATTTGTCTAGTCTGTTGGCTATTACTGTTACAGCGATCTTGCGCAGTGTATTCAAAAGGCAGATGGGCCTGTAGCTGTTAGGGTTATTATCCTTTAAGCCTATTTGAGGCACACGTTCTTACCCCTGAGTTGCCGAGGCTCTTAATGCTACTTTATAATACAACAAGTGTGACTTGGATAGCTTGAAGGGGCCTGAAGTCAGAACTGTTTGAATTACATAAAAATCGGTTACTATATTATATATATATATATATATATATATATATATATATATATATATATATATATATATATATATATATATATATATATATATATATATATATAAACGTGTTAGATTACTAAATGTAAAGTTTTCAAACACAAAGTTGTTTGAAGAACAAGCAGAATAGAAAAGTTTTGCTGTCATATTAATAATATTAGAAAAGGCGTATTAGATATCACGAACAAACAGTCACAAAAAATACCAGCAAACGTAAACGCAAGCTCCACTGGAAAAATAATTAAAAACATTTCAACGTTTTTACTCTGCAAGAAAATAATTACATCTAGTGAAAACTGCCGGCAGGATTTACATGTTTAACTCAGCAGCTGCCTCGTCGTGTGATATTAAAAATTCTCTGCGTTGTTTACGGCATAAATTCATGTTAAATTAAATTTATATTTAACGCCATACTATATACTCCGCCGAAAAAAGACAGTGAACTATCTTTAAATTTTTATATTGAATGTGACAATCTAACAGCTGCTAACTGACCTTTAATAAAAAGTCTGGACGTAGCAAGTGCGTTATAGTAGCGAATTTTTGTTTTGTATCACATAATGTAAGTTACGTTATCTTATAAGCATTCCATTCGACCTGTTTTAACTCATTTATGTTAAATTTAATGTGTTGATGATGAATAACCTCGTATAACTTTAATGAAATTTGTAATACAAGTTTCTTTTAAAGAGACTTACACTATCTACAGCTTTAGCTTCATAGAAAATTGAGTTTTGGTCATTTTTCTCAAAATGAGTTAGAACGCAAGGTTTTTTTGATAATAGAGAGATATCGATGGTAACACTATCCAAAGAATTCTTCAATTGTGCGCGTACTGGGACCGCTGTAATCGATCTTCAAGGGCTATGTAAGTCTAACGTATTAACTTTACTAATATGCCGTATAATAGTACAATTCTTATGAAACTTCGCTACTATAATGCACTTGCTGCGTTTCGAAATGTCCTTATTTTATTGTTATATTTTCCTGTTAAATTAAATACTGTTTTAGTGAATTACACCCGAAAACCACAACTGTAGACATCTTGCATTATATGCTTAATTGTATAGCATGTAAATATGAGTAGCTAAACCAAATCTGTTAAGCAAATATTTATTAAAGCTTTAACGGCTGGAACATTATCTTCATCTTCTTTAAGACCTTGTACATATCCTTTATATATCACATGATAAAGATCGATTTTATTTTATTTGTGCCTCTGAACCGAAGGGTACTTGGTTCGATTCCTACCCAACTAACAAACATGTTTTATAATTTTCGAATAATAGTGCAGATTTCCAGGACGACCAGGAAAATTGATAGCCGCAAATTGCACCGGGGAGCTAAATTTGCAACGCTCAGAAAAATTATTGATAAAAACAATTCAAATGTTATAAAAAAAAATCGACAGTCGACTATTTTATTGTTAATCTAACAACGCAGGGCACTTTGAGCACTTAATAAAGTAGGTTTTTGTCTTAAACTGTTAAATAAACTTTTAAAAAATATTCCGTATTTGATGAAGTTTTTTTCTTCTACATTCAAAAGTTGGCGGTGGATTTAAATTTTGAGAACGCCGTTGTATTAGGATTTTATATACCTCTAAAATGATGTATCTCAAGCTAGGGGGTGTCATTTAAAATTATAAAGTTGGGGTGACTGGGGCTTAGGGGGTGAAAAGTAAAATTCCGAAAATATTGTTTTTGAACGTGCCCCTCGTAAACCCAATTTACCTGTTTTTTTTACCCAGATTTTTTTGATAAAGAAATTATGAAGGGTGGCTAGTTTCGAAATGAAAGCATTGTATGGTGCATGCTAATAATAATTCCTTGTTGCTACCAAAGTTTAACCAAAAGATCTTTATGCTTATGGGTGGTTTACTCTTGAGGTTTTTACATTTTTTCGTGCTACCAGAAAAACTATCAATCCGACAAAGCTATACATTTACACATAATCATTGCTGGTAACTACCGACCCGCTGTCAGAGGTTAACTGATACCCTCATTAAGGGGTAGTTTACACTTGGCATATTTCAGTTTATTGTCACCACCGCTGACAGTGTTTAACTGACTGCTCTCAAAATACATATATAACTATGGCTAGTATCAGTAAACTAGCTACCAGAGCTTGGGTAAGAAACACCCTCATTTAGGGGTAGTTTACATGACGATGTTAATTTCTGACCAAATAGAATCTTGCTGACCAAGGCTTTTCTTTAAGGAATACTTTGATGTCTGATATTCTGTATGCTAATGACAACCCCTTCTTGCTGACAAAGTTTAACACAGAAATATTTTTATTTAAGCGTAGTCTACTCCTGACGTTTTTTTTTTTAGTGTGACCAGAAAAACTATGATTCTAACAAACCTATACATTAACACATAATCAATGCTGGTAACTACCAGCTCGCTACCGTATGTTGACACAGATACACCCTTATTTAGGGGTAGCTTACATCTAACACATTTAAGTTTATTACTGCTACCGCAAAAGCTGTACATAACCATAACAATAAGTGAAGATTGGAACCTGTGATGAGCCCTTATAAGTACAATTCGGAGAACCCAATTTATCACAATACAATATTTAGACCTGACAATCGTTTCGCTAGCAAAGTTGATAAAGAAACTATTTATTTATCCCTATGATGACGCTAACATTGTTAGATAAATAATCGTCCTGTCTAAAAACTGTATTGTGATGAATTGGGGTCCCCGAATTGTACTTAAAGCCATAACTAGAAACACTAAACCTGCTACCAGAAGTTCTCTCAGAAATACCGAAATGCAACCTATTGAGCTTAAAATGCATATATACATACATCCATACATACACACACATATATATATATATATATATATATATATATATATATATATATATATATATATATATATATATATATATATATATATATATATATATATATATATATATACATATATACATATGCAATGGAGATAAGCAAAAAGCACCATCTCTGGTGTTGTGACGGTTCGAGGTTTCCACATACAGACAGTACAGCAAGTACTGTGGGACGAAAACCAGTGAGCGAAAGCAACTACTCACTTGGCTATTACCGCGAAGGGCATTGAATTAAATTACTCGCTAGCGACAGTTCAGTAGTGGCGGGTTCTGTTGTAAGTGCAGGTGGGTAAATAGCTCAAAGAGTTTCGTTGGCCAAGAATATGGGACTAGTTTTTTCGGGAAGATTTTAAGTTTATTTTCGGAAATTTTTCTACTTCTTAGAGAAATAAAGTTAGTTTGATCAAATATGGTGTATTGCTCCTACTATAGACGTTATACTGGTAAATTTGATGCCTGTTTTCTTACAAAAAGGCATGTTTGCTATTCAAAACATTTTTATGAAAATATACTACCATAACACCCTTGCTGCGTCTAGACTTTTATTGTGTGTTGTGCTGTCTTGAAAATTGAAAATTGTCACTAAGCTAAGAGAGCGGGCATTAATTTTTACCCTTAATCTACCTGCTTTCATTTCAGGTGACTTTTTGTAATTTTAGTTTCTTCAGATGAGCGGGAATTTGGGTCCATAGATTCCAAAACCGAGGTCGGTTGTATGTATATATATATATATATATATATATATATATATATATATATATATATATATATATATATATATATATATATACCTAAACATATATAAATCCGTATGTATGTATGTATCCGAGCGATAACTCAAAACATACTCAACTGATTTAAACGAAACTTGGAACATATCTTCACCGAATTAAGACCGTGGACGAGTTCGTATATCAGTTATAACGGACATTTTTCCTATAAAATATCCCAAAGTATCAGAGTCACGAGAATGAGAACTTACATGTGGCTAGAAATGGTGTAAATAAACCTATACTGGGAACTTTAATTATTTCGGTACACAATATTTAGAGTTTTTTCCAAATTAAAAATAAAATCTGAAAGACATGCTTTGAAACTACTTGTGGTTAAAGTCCAATGCCTGACAGACAGAGTAGTTAACTGTCACGCGCAGATTGATTCATACAACGGGTATATACCATACATTAACGGTAACGAAACACAATAAATAACAGGCATACAACATACTACCCGAACCAACAATCGTGAAACCTCACAAATATCGACATGAATTTAAAAAATTGCCAAGTACCTAATTGTTATTTGACTGGTGATTCAGTCAATTTTTAAAATACACTATATTCGTACCCTGATTAACGGCCCCAAATACAGTTTTAGACTGAAAATGTAGCATAATAGTGGAAATATAAACAAAATCAAGTCAAATCTCGATAAAAACGCATTTAAAACAGTTTCTTTTTTATCTTTAAACTTAAACGTAAGACGTCATATAAGATAGAAACAGTAATTGGATGTGTTTCAATGGCAATTCTACTAATTCTGTAAATAACTGTTACGTATAGGTACCTTTAATAATAATATATCGCGGGCATGAAGCCCGTGCTAAGTATCATGTACACAAATCGTTAGTTAACGTATCAGATAGCGCAGTGGTAACCGGCTTGCCTTCTACGTATTGTTGCGATTCCGACTTGACGAATGTGTGGTTTTTTTTGTTTTATTTTGGCATTTGGAGGAGAAACAGTGTACAGATTTCTTACGTTTTGAACAAGATCTCATTTTTGTTTAAAACGACTGGATAACTTTGTCACCTTTGAGTCTGAAATTATAATTATAAAAACTCGGGACGCAGCAAGTGCGTTATGGTAGTGAATTTTCTTAAATATGTTTTTATTGCAAATATGTCTGTTTTCTTTTTATTTAAGAAAGCAGGTATCAATTTTGGTTACCAGTATAACCTATATAGTAAAAACAATGTGCCATGTTTCATAAAAATAACTTTATTGTGTGAAAATATACAAAATTTCCAAAAGTAAACTTAAAGTGTTCCCACAAAAACTCGTTTCTTGGTCAACCTTATAGGTTAATAGCAAATAGGGCTATTCAAATATGAAGCATTTGATCAAAATTCGCTACCATAACGCACTTGTTGTATCCAGAATTTCTTTTCTTACAAACATGCATTATATTTCGATGGAAAATGCAAAAATGCAATAACATAAGGCGTGTTTGATTAAAAAAATAAGAAAATTTGTATCACCAACGACTTATGGGCCACCCTGTGATTGTAGAAATATTTTTTTTAAATGTATCTCAAGATATCCTGTAATTAATATATAATTTTTTTTTCATATCTTGTATAATAACGGATATATTGAGCTTTATTGATTTTTTACGAAAATTTGACAAAAATTATATACCATTAAACGATAAACTCTATAGCTAAAGCTACTGCCAAGCATCAGAGAAAGGGTCTATTTTGAATGAATTTTCTGGAAATATTTTAGTAAAATGAAGGACAATCACGGTTGAAACTAAGACTTCAGGGTTTGTAAAACATTCTTCTTGAGACATTTTCTTTCCATAGCCCGTACTAGATTCAAGTTCTTTGCCTAAATATTACTAATTTTTGACGTTTTAAATCGTAACTTTGACATTTTGAGGAAAATCCCAAAAATCCCAATAAATTTTTATTTAAATGCCTCTAACCTTTTTCTATTTTGATCTACAGAGCTAAATTTTGGTAGGTAGCTTACGTATAATGATGTAAACCCGTGTACAAAATTTTGCTAATTTTGGAGATATAAATTTTTTACAATTTTTTTCGAAATAAAACACAAAATTTTTTGGGAAAACCTGGGCCGATTTTTTTGGCTAACGAACTTATCCAAGCCATTTGTAAAAGGAAGGTACTCACCAAATTTAATCAAAATCGGCCCATAATTTTTTGAGTTATCGGTGTGATACATATATATATATATATATATATATATATATATATATATATATATATATATATATATATATATATATATATATATATATATATATATATATATATATATATATATATAAAAATGGAAACTGACCCCGGATATGTGTTCTGGGGGGCCTAATTAGCGCTCATTTTAAGAAATTTTTTTAAAATTCAAAAGTCGGGATCTCCTCATTAGTGAATTTTTTTAAAGAAAATTCACTAACAGACATTTTGTTATTGTTGATATTGAAAAAAAAAAGGTTTGATTAGGTTGACTAAACTGAAATCATTCACGCGATTAATATGAAAAAATAACTGCTACGTTTATAATTTGCAGATAATTTTCTAAATATGAATAAAATTTCCTTCTGGAAAGTTTTTACAACTTTAGTGAAATTTTTGATAAAAGTTCCTTTTAAAGAGACTTACACAATCTACGGATATAGCAAAATTTAATTTTTAGCTTCACCGATAATTGAGTTCTGGGCATTTTGCTCAAAAGGAGCTAAAACACAAGATTTTTACTGAATTTGTATTTTAGATCACTAATAGAGTAGTATCGATGGTGAAATTTTTTCAAATGAGCGCGAACTAGGACCCCTAGAATCCATATCCGGGGGTCAGTTTCAATTTTTATATGTTTATATATATATATATATATATATATATATATATATATATATATATATATATATATATATATATACATATATATATATATATATATATATATATATATATATATATATATATATATATATATATATATATATATATATATATAGGTATCCGTCTGATAACTCAAAAAATAAGTAACCGATTTCAATGAAACTCGGCAAGTGCCTATCTTTTAATGGCTTCGATGGGTTCGTTATCCAGGAAAATCGGACGAGGTTTTCCAGGAAAATTTTGACTTTTATTTAAAAAAAAAAATTTTCTCCGAAAATAACAAAGCTGCTCCAATGAAGTTTACTATATATGTTGCCTTGGGAGAGTCCTTACTAGGTACCAAAATTCAACTTCCTAAGTTTATAGAAAATTGAGTTATTCAACTTTTAAGTTTTCTTTCGAAAAAATTTTTTTCTCCGAAAATTACAAAGTGATTTTAATTAAATTTCGTGGATATTTTGCTCGAAAATTACAAAGCTGTTCTAATGAAATTTAACAGATATATTTCCTTAGAAGAAACCTTTCTACGTACCAAAATTAAACTTTCTAAGTTTATAGAAAATTGAGTTATTCAATTTTAAAGCATTTAATGAAAAATCACTACCATAACGCACTTGCTGCCTCCCGAGATTTTTTTTCTTTGATAACAGAGAGATATCGATAGTAACATTTTCTAAAGATTTCTACAAATGTACGCGTACTAAGAACTCTAAAATCGATCTTCAAAGTCTGTGTAAGTTTGAGGTCTTAATTTAAATAATATGCCGCATAATAATAGTGTACAATTATTATGAAAATGCACTACTATAACGCACTTGCTGCGTTCCAAAATTTTATTATCATAGATATAACCTGTGGCCAAAGACATATGTTTAAGGCCAGAGGCGTCACTTGCAAGGTGCGCGCACACACATTATTATAGATTATACTTCTCGGGCTCCTGAAGAAGCGTTAATAACACGCATAGAGCATGCTGTAGCAAACAAGTTGTATTTTTATTGCTTGTTTTGCAAAAAGGTCGATTGCCCTTATTAGATATTATCAACTTTATAACTTCAAAAGTTGCGATCTCGTCTTTCGCGGTTTTTTTTTCTAGGAAAATTAGTCACAAATAAAGGCACAGGCTACGTTTCCTTGCAACCGGACAATTATTTTTGATACTAAAAATAATAACATAATAGCTATTACAAAGTTTAATTCGCTGGTGACTTTACAAATCTTGTTCAGCAGTTTTCAGCAAAAAGAATTTCATTTATCATTTTTTAAGGCATTTATATTAGAAAACTTTACGATGATGGTAATATATGCTATCAAGATACGTGTCAGGTATCAAACGAATGAAAAAGACCGATAACGTCTTAGAAAAAGTAACAGACTTCTAAAACAAATTCGTAAAGAAATGGATTGCGATATCATGCCACAATTCACATTATGCTTTCCTACGCCATACTTAAAAAACTCTTTTCAAACCTGAAGCTAATATCTTCGATCGAGATCTTTCTCTTGAACTTATCAAACTCTGAATTTGGTATAGTGTGCTTTTTTCTGGCTTGGTAAACAAGATATAATACAAGACCACACTCAAAACACGTTGGAGCGAGCATTATTTAAGTAGAAAGTTTGTTTCCCACCGACAAAAAAAGAAAACTTTGCAGTGATTCATCCATTAGCCTTATTTGTCGATTACTAATAACAAATGATTGATAGTCTGACGCCTCCGTTTATTGATAGCTTGAAATATCCTTTCTCGCCCTGAAGAAAGAATGGGCCTCAATTTCCTCAACCCGCCTCCTGACTAGGATCCACTTCACATTTTACCCAACGTTACCCGAATCCTATAACTTAATATTATTTCTTATTGCGTTATCGATCATAAATCTCCATTGAAGATTATATGCGGAAAACCCTCCGACATGTGATAAAACTGAAATTACAATGAGGGTTCGCGCTGATACAGAGTTTATTTATAGAGGATGGATGCTTTAAAAATTTATATTACGACTCCAGCACGTTCCGCATCATTTTATAAAGTAAACCAAAGCACTGTCTTTTTAATTTTATGTTATCAGGGTTAGGTTAAAAGTTTTGTATAGATTGATCTGAATTATTATTACAAAATATTCGCTGTGTCCGGAAAGCTTAAAGCAAATTCGTTTATTTTGACACCCGTTGGTGGATTTGCGCCAAAGTTTGCATAGTGGGATTTTAAAGTATGAAAAATTTGATTTTGCGTTAGAGTTGTTGACAGATACAGTTTTTTTTAATGAAACTACTCACTTTTTTATTAGTGTATTTATCACTAAGTGAAGATTGGAACCTCTGATGAGCACTGATAAGTACAATTGGAGAAGCCAAATCGCACCAATACATTTTAAAAAGACCTGCCAATCGTTTCACTAACCAAGTTAGCGTCATCAGAGGATGAAAAATTCTAACTACTTTAAAAACTAACATCACCTTATATACCGAATCTTAGTTAAAGAGACCGAACTGAGTTGGGAAACTAATCGCAGGCAAATTCTGCAGTGTATTGTATTTTTATCGCCGGACGAGGTCTTTGCGCTGTCCCTACTAACTTATCTAAGAGGTGTCCATCTCTAATGATTTTGGGAAGGTTCAACGACAACTAAATTAACATAGTTTCCTTTGGCGGAACTATCTGTATTGTTATGTTATCTTTAGGACGTGTTGAAACGTGGGAATTTTATTTAACGAAGAAATCGATCAGGTGACTCGTAATCGGCGGTGGTGAAACGTTCATACATGTTTTGTTGTATATATATATATATATATATATATATATATATATATATATATATATATATATATATATATATATATATACTCTCGAAGGAGCTTAGCTGTCCTGGTTGTCTAACATTTTTTATTAATTTCAGATTATCTTCATTAACGTGATGATTATTATCCCAAATATGTCGGGCGACGGAAGATCTATCTATAGTAGCGTAACATAATTGAGCTAAGTGTTCTTTGAATCTAATTCCAATCGATATTTTTGTTTGTGCGACGTATTTAAGATTACAAAATTACAACTTATTTAATAAATTCCCGACATTTCGTCCATGCTATCCTTGTCTTTTGGATTACCTAGTAAGTTTTTGAAGGTATTTTTTGGCGAAAATGTTAGCTGCAGGTTGACTTTTAAAAAAATTCTATCTAGACCCCTCGTGATTTGAGGATCAAATGGCAAGCAGACAAAATTTTTTTCGGATTTCTCTCTTCTAAACGTCGTTGATTCCGTAAACATTTTCTTTGTTTTCTATTTGTTAATTAATTTTTCTACCAGGCAAGCAGTGTATCCGTTATATTCGGCCACGTTTTTAATATAATTTAATTCTTTGGTATATCTATTTTTGTTTAAAGTAAAATTAATTAACCGATTTGCTAAAAAATTCAGACTGGTCATTTTTTGTGCGTACGTATGATGTTAGTCGTTCGGAATGTAGCGTATAGTGGCGGTTTCCTTTCTATAAACATCAAATTCTAAAGTGTCTTTATTCTTGATAACTAGTACATCTAGAAAAGGTAATTTATTATTAATTTCTAATTCGTGGGTAAATTTTATAGAATCAAATTTATTGTTTAATTTGGTAATAAAATCTTCTATTCTGCAAATGTCTGTGTTAAAGACTGCGAAAATATCATCCACGCAACGAAACCACACTCTATGAAAATAGCCACTTTCACTTTCAGCATCGGTTTCATGAAAAGGTCTGTCTGCAATAAATGGCGATAGCGGATTGCCCATTGCCGTGCCTTGGGTTTGTCAAAAAATTCATTGTTGAATTGAAAAATATTTTGTTTGATACAAAGGTTTGTTAAAGTTAAATATTCTTTGCAGACATTTTCATTTATGTTATTGATTTTTAACAAGTGCTCTAAATACGTTAAAGTTTGGTCCCCGGGAACGCTAGGAAACAATGAGGTTACATCGAATGAAATTAAAACCTCTCCTTCAGTCAATTTAACCTCTTTAATCTTATTATTAAATTCAAGTGAATTTGTTACTGAATTTTTTTTGCGTCGGGCAAGCTTTTAAACTCATTTGTCAACCACTTTACTAAATTATATGTCGGGGAATCTATTGCCTAAACAATAGGTCTAATTGATTTTCCCGGTTTATGAATTTTTGGAAGACCGCACTTCTTGGAGACTTTCGAAATAGAAACTTGTAACTTTCTTCCTAAATTCTTTTAATATGAGGTTGTGACAACTTATTTTGTAGAAAAAAAACACAAATAAGATTTCTACTTCTCAACTTTGAAAAAATGTCTTCAACTGAACGCGAACTGGCACCAGTATTCGAGGTTAATAGCTATATTTTCTTATATATTACACCCAGAGCCTCGGTGATTCAGTGGTAAGAACGTGTACATCTGAATCGAAAGGTACTGGTTTCGATCCCAGGGTTTGTTTCACTTTTTCAGGACGTACCGTAACATTAACATCAACCAAGGTTGTGGCATTGTATTTGAGCAAGATGAATGTCTGCACGTTGCGCACTTCGGAGGGGGAGAAAAGCCGCCGGTCTGGTGTCCATGCGTTGTTGGCTATGTTAAAGATCCCTATACTCCTTACAGAAAGGCAGGGGTTCAGCAAAGTTTCCAGGATAGTGATGAGAAACTGCTCTCTGGCGTCGGTGATTGGCCATAGTCGCGGAAATCGGCCGACGTTAAAAAAAACACACACATATCACACCGAAGACTCAAATAATTATAGGCGATTTCAATCAAATTTGGCACGTACCTTGGTTCTGTAGGTGGCTCAAGCAAATTCGTTAGCCAGTAATATCGCACCAGTTATTTCCAGTAAATAAATAGTTGTACAAAAATTTTCCGAAAATAAACTTAAAATGTTTCCGTTAATACTCGTTTCCTAGCCGACGAACTTTAGGTTAATAGCAAATTGAGTTATTGAACTTTGAAGCATTTAATGAAAATTTGCTACCAAAACGCACTTACCGCGTCTAGATTTTTTTACAAACATGCTTCATAATTCGATGAAAAATGAAAAAATGCAATAAGGAATGTTCAGAAAAAACCAACGACTTATGGGATTATGGGACTTATGTGATTGTCAAAATAATTTTATAATATGCAGCGCAACAAACCCTATAAGTAACGTACACAATTATTACTCGTATCTCGCATAATAACAATTATATTGAGCTTTACCGTAAAAATACGTCACCCTGTATATATATATATATATATATATATATATATATATATATATATATATATATATATATATATATATAAATAGAAAGTAAGCCCGGATATGGATTCTAGGGGGCCTAGTTAGCGCTCATTTGAAGAAATCTTTTTAGAACTCAAAAGATGCGGTCTCCTCATTAAGGATTTTTTTCTACAAAAATGAGCTAAAAATTATAGACCCTTAAACCATATACTTAATGATTAAAGCTGAAACTTAAGGGTTTGCGGAACCCTCTTTACATAATCCGTATTTTCTTGAGGTTCTTTGCCTAAATTTTGCCAATTTTGGCGTTTCAAATCGCGAATTTTTACATTTTGATGAAAACCGATTTTTTTTTTCTTTAAATGCCTATAACATTTTGTCTTTAAACTTATAGACCTAAATTTTGGTAAATGGTTCACCCTTTACATATAGATATATATATATATATATATATATATATATATATATATATATATATATATATATATATATATAATTAAAACTGACCCTAGATATAGGTTCTAGGGGGCCTAGTTCGCGCTCATTGGAAAAAAAAATTTCTAAACAAAAAATTCGGGATCTCCTCATTTGTGATTTTTTTCAACGAAAATGAAGCCACGGCAAAAGTATACGACTGTGTTAAATATAGAACGGTTTCACTAAGTTAGGGCAAGAACAAACAACGAGATATACTATTCAAATTGAATTAAGTCTTAAAACTTTCACCTCCCCTTTCATAAATTATTTTTTATACAAAAAATCGCTAAAAAATTTATCGAAATAACAACCATCTGATCAGATAACGGTAAAGTTAAATGAGACTTGAAGTCACTAACACGTCATATAGGAGTCGTTTATCCGATGTACAGGGCTTATCCCACTCGGCTACGCTCGACATGTATGTACTAATTTACCTTTAACTTTTTTGTGTTTTAACGTATAAATCCGAGTTTTGGTACCTAGGACACTCTATATTACGCAAACGAGCGTACCAAATTTGGTTGCTCTTACTTTGTTATTTCCGGTGATATAATTTTTTTTTCGAAAGAAACACAAAATTTTCCGGAAAAACCAGGGCCGATTTTCCTGGCTAACGCACCTGTCCAAAATCGCATCATTATTTGAGTTATCGGTGTGATACATACATGCATATATAATAATAATAATAATAATAATAATTCCTTTATTTGTTTTGTCGTCTTTCACATGAGCATATACAATAAGTAAATTTCCATATAAACTAAAACAAAACAAATCTTAGGGCGAAGTTCAGCCCGATACCGTAGTATCCGCTGTTCTACCACTTTAACCCTATTAAATTATTAGTGGCAAGCCATTTACCTTTCTGAGCCCCAATTTGAAAAAACGGAGTAAATTATAAGCGATCCATGTTAGGGCGACACTCACACGTACCCATACATCCACACGCGTTCACATAGTCATACATTCAAGGTGTTATCTTCACGTGTCCATGCACATCCACCTGCTCACTGCTCACACAGCCTCTGTACGCAACGTACATTTAAAACACTCGCCCACATAGCCAAAAACTCCTAATTTCTCACATAAAGTCTCACACTCATACACTTATACACTCACCTGCCCACACCCAAGGACACCCACATACCCACCCAGCCCCCACGCCCATCATACGCTCAAAACATTCTCACAACATACGTAAAGACTCCCACACACACACATACATATATTCAGACATCTACCTTCATGCACTCCAACACCGCTACACAGCCCCATATGCACGTATGCATAAAACTTTCGCGCAATCATACCCAGAATCTCCCACCACTTACCCACATATTATTTCTCCTGTATTTAACACCTGCTAATCAAGCATCCACCGAAACATGTGTTTCTTAAATTTACTTATGGTCATTTCTTTTATATGATTTGGTATTTTATTATAAGTCTCGCAGACGTCATATGAGAAAGACCGTCGATATAGAGCAAGTTTGAAAACTGGTATAGAGAGAAGATCCTTTCTTCGGATATTCACGTTATGTATATCGGTGCGATACCTAATTTTCCTACAAAGGTAAGACGGTGTCCCCTTTCTGATGATGCCATGGTAGAAACATGATCTCTGCAATAGAAATCTATCCCTCATGTCCAGCCATTGTGCCTCCCTGAGCTTATGGGAGATGTGCTCAAATTTTCGAATGTTATAGATATATCTTAAACAGGCGTTTTGAAGCCTCTGCCCCCTCCCCATAGTCTCCACATCCAAACAGCATGAGAATACTTCTGCACAATATTTTATTTGTGATAACACTAATGTTTCACACAGGTGTTTTTTAATCTGTGTAGGTATATATTGCCTGTGAGGGTACAAAAGCCTCAATCCGCCATATCCACGACTCAAACAACGCGAGACATGTGCGCGATATCTAAAGGTGTTATCCATTACCAATCCTAAGTTCCGAATCGACTCTACGATCGGTATAATGTCAGTGCCCATCCTCAGCACCACATCGTTTTTTATTTCCTGTACATGTCTATCGTAACCGAAAATTATTGCATTCGTCTTTTTTGGATTCAAATGCAGTGGGTGCATCTCTGAAAACTTTCTTAAGTTTTCCAGGTCTTCGTTGATCTCAATCAACACTTCTGTCAACTTATTTTTAGGAAATGAACAGTAGACCTGAATATCGTCAGCATACATGTGTATTTTCATATGCTTAAAGCAATCAGGGAACCTGTGGGTATATATCGTAAACAGAAGAGGTGAACGTATAGATCCCTGCGGCAAGCCCTGCAGCATCTCCGAGGGATCCGATAAAACTCCTCCAACCCTTATGCATTGTGTACGTGATTGAAAAAAACCTATCAGCAGCTTTAATGCCTCGTCCTGAAGACCCACACTTTTCAGAATCGCAATCATAGTCTCATGACATACTGTATCAAACGCTTTGCTATAGTCAAGAAGTATCAGTACAGTAATAAGACCTTTGTCCGTTGCATTTATTATGTCGTCATTGATGGACGCAAGAGCAGTTGTGCAGCTGTAGTCCTTTCTAAAACCCGACTGGACCTCCGGCAGTATGTTATCTAAGTTTTGCCTTAGTTGCCTAAATATGATCTTCTCAAATGACTTTAAAAAGATTGGCAGAATGCTCAAAATTCTGAGGTCATTGTAGTCCTTAGGTGTCTCAACCTTTGGAATGGGTATACCAATTGCTCGCTTCCACAAGTCCGGGAAATAGCACGCAAGAATACAGGAATTGATAATATTTACCAAAAACTTCAGTAAAGAGGGGCAGCACAAGTGTATCATTTTAATGCATATTTCATCAATTCCAATCGCACTACTCTTAATTTCCTGCAAACATGATGCAACGATATCCTCATCCACAGTTACAAAACTCATTTGCTCTGTATTATTTTGGTTAGCATTATATAAGCTTTCGAGGCAACGATTGCTGCTTCTCACTCCGCAGGTAAGTGGGACATTCGGTCCGCATAGTTTAATTAATCCGTTTGGATTATTGAGATGGGAAGGCAAGCTGCTATGCTTTCGTTTGCTACAAATATTGAGTGATTTTAGTTGTCGGTATAAGTTTCTTGCGTCCCTGTTGCATAAGTTATGCATAAAGTAGGCTTTCTTTTCGGCACGAATCGCATTTGTTGTAGAATTTCTTAGTATTCCTATATATATATATATATATATATATATATATATATATATATATATATATATATATATATATATATATATATATATATATATAAACATATAAAAATTTAAACTGACCCCGGGGTCAGGTCTGGTCACCCATTTAAAGAAGTTTTTTCAAAATTCAAAGTCAGGATATCCTCACTTGTTATTTATTTTAAAGAAAATTCACTAAAAAATCGAAATCATTTCACATCTCTTGTTTATTAATTGAAGTGTTAGCTTGCTTATTGCTTGTAGGCATGTTGAAAATATTCA
This sequence comes from Tillus elongatus, assembly GCA_964006375.1. NCBI lineage: Eukaryota > Metazoa > Arthropoda > Insecta > Coleoptera > Cleridae > Tillus > Tillus elongatus. The sequence continues at coordinate 160,436,406 of OZ023264.1, read as the reverse complement.
AGGTGCATCAGAGCTTGCACACTTATTTTCAAAATTTTAAAAATCGCTTTTACTTTATGAAAAATGACATCTTGAAAAAGACATAAATATAATCGTTTTACCTATTATCAGATCTCTCACAGAGTTGTCTATTCAACAATTCAACAGCTTGTTCGCTAACAGACCCGCTCATAATAGAATTATGTTTTATCGCCTAAAGACAATACAGAAAAAAGAGAGATCCTCCCATAAATATCCCCTGTTTTCCAGTTAAAATCTATTAGGCCTGATCGTGAATTAATTAATCGCTGGAAATTTACCCATTATTAGAATCAAAACTCACAAGTGGGTTTAGCAGTTAGTTCATACAATAAAACGCATTTCGTCATTTCATTGAAAAAGTAAATTACAATCGAGCGAGAACAATAGTGGTAGACAAGTGTATTCATCAAACGCTACCATGGGAAATGGAAAACGTCATATTAAAATGAAAAGCGTTTATATCGAAGGCATTAAGTGCCATTGTGGGTGGCAACACAATGTAACAGACAAAAAACGGATTGAAATTCGCGGCATTAGTCTGTCACTTAAGGTAATAGATGGCGCCTCTCTGATATGACGTCATGACGCGGAACACAATACAACCTAATGGATGCTTGCTCGACGTGACACTCCCGTCTTGTATGGCTCGCTCATCTTTGCCTCTTGTAACACTTGATACACACTGCTTTAGCCGACTATAGTTTCCTAATCATCCACCAAAAAATATATACGACATGGATGATGATATAAGACAACATTGAGGTCACACGCTGAGCTTACGAGACAAAACTCGCTCTTATATTTATAGCAAAAGCACAACAATCCTAGCCATTGTTATAGTTTGGTTGATGCTACTTTCGTGTTATAAACAATGACAACCTTCAACGAAAAACTAATTTAAGATTATAATAAGACCTAATAAAAAATATAATATTTCATAACATAATTGCTGAGGTGAGGCGCTGGTGCTGGAAGCAATTTCTGCCGACACGATAAAGAATTTTATCTGTTTTTGACCAAACATTTGACTCATTTAATTATCACAATATTTCGGTCAGCTACTATTATTCCATTGCAACTGAAGGAGTCTATTACGATTCCAGTTTATAGATCAGGTAAATATAAAAAGTCTGATCGCGGCAAGTACGTTATGGAAGTAAATTTTCACAAAAATGTTTCTAATGGCAAATGTGTCTCTCTAATGCAAGCAGGCATCAATCTGGTTACCGGTATAGCCTATATAGTAGCAAGAATGTACCATACTTTATCAAAATTACTTATCGTTTGAAAATGTATAACCATTTTCCGAAAATACACTTCAAATATTTCCGAGAAAACTGGTTTTCTACCCAACAAATCTTAGGTTAATAGCAGATTGAGTTATTGAAATTTGAAGGACTTACTGCGTCTCCATTTTTTTTCTTACAAACATGCCTCATATTTCTATAAAAAATGCAAAAATGCAATAATGTAAGGGTATTGAAAAAAAGTGTACGTATTACCAATGACTTTTGGGCCAGCCTGTGATTCTCAAAATAATATACTTTAATTGACGTATAGCCATAGGCCGGAACTTTATTAGGCAGCGCTGCGTGCCGAATACTTTGGATATGTCTAGAGCGATATTCTGGGATTCACCGTGTAGTTCCATAAACTTGTTCGAAGAATGGCTGACAAAGGAAAGGAAGTCGGCAGTTGAGCTGCGCTAACGGAATCCCTACTGCCTGTCATGGATTAGACTGTTTCACAAAAATTTTTAGTAATTTGGTGTTTATATACTTTTCCATCACTTTAGAGATGACTGAAAGGAGAGAAATAGGTCTGTAGTTATTAGGAAGCGCTTTGGTTCCTATCTTGGGGACGGGTTGTACTCGAGCAGTTTTTCAGTTACTAGGGAATATGCCTCTATTGTAAGATAATTGAAACAGACGAGTCAGGACAGGAGCATTTCTGGTGCGCATTTTTTGAGAACAATTGCTGGGATCTCGTCAAGGCCAGAGGCTTTCCTAGTATTAAGAGAAGATAGCATCTTTCGCACCTTTTTAGTTTTGAAAATGATATACGTCATTTTATGTACGACATTGGAGACTGTTGGTAGTTGAACATTTGGAGGTGCGTTGAGAGTACAATTTCCGACGAACAACGAGGCAAAAAGTTAAGACTTGCCCAGGGAGGTAGAAACAATTTCTTCCCCTGAAACAAGAGGTGGGAACGTGCTCTTGCAGAAATTTTTCCAAATAAATTTAGCAAGAGTCCAGAAGGATTTGCTGCCGTGGGAGCTTGAGAGGACTTTGTTTTTGATGTGGTTTAAAACGAGTTTTTTGCCTCAGAAAGAATAGAGGACATACCGGTTAATTGCGTCGTTAAATGCTTGACGGTTTTCTTGATTGGGATTGTGTAAAAGCGTTTTGTGAGCTTTGACCTTTTCAAGTCTGGCCTTGTCACAGGATTTAGGAAACCAGGGCTGTTGAGTGGCTGATGAGGTTTTCTATGTACGTAGAATAAATAATTCTATGCCAGTTTGGATAATTTCGGTGATGTTTCGTGGGATGCCAGAGAGATCAGTATGATAGAAGTAGACGGACGACCATGAAAATGAGGAAAAGTAAGCATGCAATTTGTCCCACTTCGCGGAGTTGTAGTGCTAAACGATACATAGATGTGATGATGGTGTGACCTCCGGTTGCATTGCGCAGGAAGCAGTAACCATGCCGTGGTCTAAACGACCAAGGGGGGCGGTGACTGATATCTTATAGCATTCAGGTTTTGTAGTAAGAAGGAGATCCAAGGGATATGATCTGTGTGTTGGGATGCGAGGAAAGTAAGTAGGTTGCTGAACCATATTGTCTAAAGAATTGCTGACTGCAAAGGCCTCCACTGCTCTCCCTTGTGGATTGGTTTTTAAAATTTATAGCCATTCCTTATTATGGACATTGAAGTCGCCAAGAATAGTGACCTCAGAGGAAGATCTTTAGAAATCAGATGGTCCGGTTTTTTCAGAAAGGTAGTCGAATAACTGGACAAAGTTGTTGTCAGAAGGTAACCGGTAAATGCAACAGATGAATTTAGTTGCAGCCCTGAGAGAGATTTTCATCGAAACAATACCACTGTGATCAACGTACTGATGTCTGTCTGACAAGTAAGACTTTATCAAGGTTATCAATTTCAGTGAAATATTGAAACTATTTAATAAATTTAGTTTATGCAAGCTCCGTCTGTGACCAAGATGGTCAGATGCATTTGCCACAAACTTAATTTATGTGGCCCTTCCAATCTAATGATAGCTCCAATTAAATGCTAAGAATTTTAAACTAATCCACCTGTCAAATCGATTTACCTTGAAAATTTATTAATTAAATCGCAGTGTAACTAGAACGAACTAGATAAAACTGAAGAAAGTATATATTTTTCTAATTTTGGCAATTGAATTTCCAAGAGAATAGTTTTGCACGAACTTTAAATTTTGTTGGATTTTTTCAGTCACTTCATTACCACATTTTCCATTTTCTACTAACGTTATCAATTTCATCTAAAAAAGCCTGGACGCAGCAAGTGCGTTATGGTAGTAAATTTTCATAGAAATGATCTGGCACAAAATATTTTATAACTTTTTTTTCTTGTACCATAGAAATCTAAATTTTGGTATATAGTTTGCTTTTTATATCGTAAACCTACCTACCAAATTTGGTTATCATAGATTTTTTATTTTTTAAGATAAAAATTATTTTCAAAGAAAACTCAAAATTTTCCCGGAAAACCTTGTCCGATTTTTTTAATGAACAAACTTGTCAAAGGCTTTTACAGAAGGAAGGTACGTGCCAAATTTTATCAAAATCGGCGTATTATTCTTTGAGATAAAAATTTTTTTCGAATGAAAACTCAAAATTTTCCCGGAAAACCTCGTCCGATTTACCTGACTAACAAACCTGTCAAAGCTATTTACAAAAGAAAGGTACATTCCAAATTTTATTAAAATCGGCTAATTACTTTTTGAGATAAGAATTTTTTTCGAATGAAAACTCAAAATTTTCCCGGAAAACCTCGTCCGATTTTCCTGACTAACGAACTTATCCAAGCTATTTACAAAAGAAAAGCACATGCCAAATTTTATCAAAATCGGCCCATTACTTTTTGAGTTATCGGTGTGATACATATATATATATATATATATATATATATATATATATATATATATATATATATATATATATATATAAATATATATATATATATATATATATATAAACATATAAAAATTGAAACTGACCCCGGATATGGGTTCTAGGGGCCCTAGATCGCGCTCATTTGAAGAAATTTTTTCAAAATTCAAAAGTCGAGATCTCCTCATTAGTGAATTTTTTCTAAGAAAATTCACTAAAAAAACAAAACAAAAACAAATGTTTTTACTTTCATTATCAGGTATCTACAAACATAGAATAGCGGTAGTATATTGGTTATAATATTCTAAATGGGTGCAGTTTGTGTATCTAAAATACAATAATGACTTTTATCTAATTTTATTTTGATTAAAAACACAGTAAACAATTGTAAAAAATAAAGAAACAGGCGACGAATTTTTTTTTCATTCAAATGATTTCCTTTCGGTAGGAGCACAATCTTTGTGACATTATAGCCATTTACTGTTATAAGCCTAGACATGAATGACAAAGTAATATTATAATTATTACAATAAATGGAAGCTGAATCCATGATGCTATATATAAATTCTCACTGGAATCTCCCCTTTGCTACTTTATGTAGAAATTATCATAACGCCTTCGAGTTCCAGAAAAGTTCATAACACAGAATAAGATACCAGGGTTGCAAGTTTGTTGTGTCATAATTATAACACGAGATGTGAGCTCCAACTTGGAATGATGTGGACTGTGTAAGAATATTTTCTTTGTCACGAGAATGTACAAGATAATGTCTCAAGACGTCATTCTTGCGCCAACTTGCGTGTTGCTAACAATAAGATATTTAGACTAGCTTGTTTTGTAATAAGTTTAATTGTAGTTTCTTGAGCTATTTCTTTGTCCAAACAAATGAAGATATGATTTAATTGCAGCAGAAATAAGGGAAATAAAACATATACACAAATTCGTCCAGTCTCCAATTCAATTGAAGTTATCAATAAGGTTAAACTTTACTGCTGTCGTGCGGTCTGAGGCCACGCGTGCACACCGTAATTTGACGAACTTCGGATTCTGTCTCGTTGTCCATCATCTCAGTAGCTTCGAGTTTATTTTGGTTTAGCCACTCAAAAGCCCTGGTTCTCTACATACTGTGACAAGGCCAGACTTGAAGAGGTCAAAGCTCACAAAAAGCTTCTGCACAATCCCAGTCAAGAAAACCGTCAAGCATTTAACGACGCAAGAAACCGCTATGTCCGCATTCTTTCTGAGGCAAAAAACTCGTTTAATAACCACATCAAAAACAAAGTCCTCTCAAGCTCCCACGGCAGCAAATCCTTCTGGACTCTTGCTAAATTTATTGGGAATAATTTCTGCAAGAGCACGTTTCCACCTCTTGTTTCAGGGGAAGAAATTGTTTCTACCGCCCTGGGCAAGGCCGAACTTTTTTCTTCGTTGTTTGCCGGCAATTCTACTCTCAACCCACCTCCAAATGTTCAACCACCAATAGTCCTCAATGTCGCGCATAAAATGACTGATATGATTTTCAAAACTAAAAAGTACGAAAGATGCTCTCTTCTCTTAATACCAGGAAAGCCTCTGGCCTTGACGAGATCCCAGCAATTGTTCTCAAAAAATGCTCACCAGAACTTGCTCCTATCCTGACTCGTCTGTTTCAGACATCTTACAATAGAGGCATATTTCCTAGTCACTCGAAAATTGCTCGAGTACAACCCGTCCCCAAGAAAGGATCCAAAGCGCTTCCTAGCAACTACAGACCTATTTCTCTCCTTTCAGTCGTCACTAAAGTGATGGAAAAGTATATAAACACCGAATTACTAAAATTTCTTGAAAAACACAGTCTAATCCACAACAGGCAGTATGGATTCCGTCAGCGCAGATCAACTGCCGACCTCCTTTCCTTTGTCACCCATTCTTGGAACAAGTCTATGGAAATACACTGTGAATCCCATATTGTCGCTCTAGACATATCCAAAGCATTCGACCAGGTCTGGCACGCTGCGCTGCTTAATAAACTACCGGCCTATGACCTACCACCAAAACTCTGTACGTGGACAGCAAATTTTCTCTCACACCGGAGCATTTCTGTTTTCGTTAATGGCTATTCCTCTAAACTGTATCCAATTAATGCAGGAGTTCCTCAAAGTTCAGCTTTAGCCCCTACTTTGTTTCTTCTCCACATCAATGACCTCCTCTCTAGCACATCCAACCCATTTAACAGTTACGCGGACGACAGCACCCTTCACTCAAATATACAATATTCTAAGCCTGTCTCTTTAGCCTAATTAGATTAGGATCGCAGACTCATGAAGGTTTCTATCTACGTGGATCTCCAAAAAATATTAGACTGGGGAAGTAGAAATATTGTACAATTCAACCCCACCAAATCACAGTCTTGCTTTCTTTCTCATAAGAGATACACCAGCCCTAGACCCATCATAATAAACAACCAAGTTATTAAAAGTAGTGAGTCCTTTTAACTTGTTGGCATTTCTGTGGATCGAAATCTCAATTGGCACCAACATGTCACATCAATTGCAGAAGCGACTGCTAATAAATTAGGTTTCCTCTTCCGGGCTCGCAAATACTTTTCACCAGCAAATCTCTATACCTTATATACTGCACAAATAAGACCAAACCTCGAATACTGCTCCCACATCTGGGGTGCTGCTGCCGCTTCTACACTCGCTATCCTGGACTCCATTCAGAAGAGAGCTATACGTCTCATTGGTGACCCTACCCTCACCCAAAGGCTGCCATCCCTTGCCCACTGACCTGTCGTTGGTGACCTCTCTCTCTCTCTTTTATAGATATCTGCACGGGCACTGCTCAGAGGAGCTTTCTTTTATAGTTCCTCCACCTGCTGCCCCAATAGATCTACCAGGGGAACAGAGCGAATGCACTCTTTTACTGTCCAGGTCACCGGACATAGAACATCTTGTTATGCCCGCTCTTTTGTCCCGAGGACTTCCAAGTTGTGGAATTCCTTGCCGGCACATGTTTTTCCTTCTCCCCCGAACCTCCAAACCTTCAAGTCCAGAATTAACAAGTTGCCTCTTTCCTCCTTCTCGACACCCATGCTACGATAGTATTTAGGCTGTAAGCCCTCGTGGTCTGTTGTTGAAATTAAAAAAAAAACACTGTTGAACTTGTTAGCTCGTCGCAACGACCCACCCAGGTTGCGTTAACATCAACTGAAAGTTGAAAGCGGTCTGTCAGACCGCATCTAAATGTTTACCCTTACTTATATGTGTTCATAAAATTCACTAGACTTTAAGAACTATATTAGGCTTTCATTGCATGCGGTGCCAGATTGACCGCTTCAATGACTAACAAAATTGCATAACCATAACCCAAAATTTTTTTAAAGGAGAACCATAAAGATGAGTGACGTGTGTCAGATTATCGCTAGGTTTTGACGAAAGTCGTATTGACGATTACTTGGGATATTTGATTTCCAAAATGCCGGACCCGATTGAGTGCGTATCTAACAAAATTGCATAACAATGCGTGATTTTTTTTAAAGCAGAAGTCCAACGATGAGTGACATATGTCAGAATATCGCCAGTAAATTGCTTTGGACGGAAATTTTTGCGCGATTACTTAGGCTATTTGATTTCTCGTTCTGTTTTATAAACTATAATATATTAAAACAGTTTTCATGATTGGCAACACTTCACTTTTGCGAGTGTCCTGTATATTTGCTATATTTCGAAATTAAATACCGATCACATCAAGTAACTAAATAATTTCCAAATCAAGAGAATACCCAGTATAATTACTTCAATAAATGCCTATATATACCTCTAGTAGGTTTTCTTTCAACATTAATTGATTGTAAAGTGAATTCACTAAACAAATATTTCGTGCAATACCATGGTAGTAAATGCCTTTCAAATGTCTATTGATAATTATAAAGGGGTATTGTATGTCTAAGAGCCTTAGAAGTATATTCTGGCGTAGGTTTTTCTGAGAATTAGTAGATCGTTGGAACCAAGTTTTGCAACGAGTGAAAAATTCTCGACCAACGGGAAAGGATTGCATTTAGACCAATGAGGATGCGAGTAGGAATGGTTGAAATTTTAAAAAGTCTGAACATTTGCAAAAGTAAGCTTAAAATGTGCCCGGAAAAACTGGACTGATTTTCCTGGCTATCGAACCTTATAGGTTAATAACAAATTGAGCTATTCAAATTTAAAGCATTTCATGAAAATTGGGTACCATGACGCACTTGCTGCGTTCCGAACGTATTTCTTACAAACATGCTTTATATATCGATGGCAAATGCAAAAATGCAATAACATAAGGCGTATTCGACAAAAAAAAAAAAAAAGAAAATTTGTATCATCAACGACTCGATTGTAGAAATAAATTTTTCAGATGTAGCTCAAGACATAATATAATTAATGTATATAATTTTTTGGTATCTTGTATAATAACTGATCTATTGAACTTTATTGATTTTTACGAAAATTCGCCAAAAACGATATACCGATAAACGATAAACTCTATAGCTAAGGCTACTGCTAAAGCATTAGAGAAAGGGTCTATTTAAAATGAACTCTCTGGAAATATTTTAATAAAATAAAGGACAATGACGGTAAAGCTAAGACATCAGGGTTTGCAAAACATTCTTCTTGCGACATTTTCTTTACATAACCCGTATTGGTTTCAGGTTCTTTGCCTAAATGTTGCCAAATTTGACGTTTTAAATCGCGTCCTTGTCGTTTTGAGGAAAACTACAAAAAAATCTATAATATATATATCGCATATATAATTTTTGTCTTTCAATTTACAGAGCTAAATATTAGTACGCGATTCAATTTTAATGATTTAAACCCGCGTACCAAATTTGGTTGCCCTTACTTTGCTATTTCCGGAGATATCTATTTTTTTCTAAAGAAAACACAACATTTGCCGGGAAAAACCATAAACAGTAACATCTTATAAAAAGTCAATAACCTTTTAATTGTTATACAGGCTGGCCCAATGAAAAGTATGCATCCAGGTATTGTAGATTTGGAGAAAAACATTCAGACCCGTGATTCTTTATTTTTAGGGGGACATATTTTAAGCGTATGTTTTTCAGGCTACACCATGAACCCTCTGGCGAGGAATAAATACGCCCTTAAAATTTCAAATGCAACAGTTAAAGCAAAAACGGCTTTGCACACTTAACCCCCCCCCCCACGCCGCAGAGTCTGCACGCGAGGACTCCTTCGAACCGCCCCATTTTATTCAGGTGTTTCTTGACGGCCATGTGTCCCGTCAAGAGACCTGTTGTGTTTCTGAGCTGTCCTCTGCTAAGATTTAGCAGCTCCACAGCTCTCTTTGAACTGGGTCCGTCAATTATTGACTTCCCATGTCTGAGCCCTGGACAGTCCGCCCAGTACACCTTGTGTTGGTTTCTGACCCAGGACTTAATGGCTCCCTTGGCAGTGCTCTTTGTTACGCCCAGAGCCGGTTCTAGTGCCATAAATGGTTCTGCTGACCCTCTCTTGGCGAGACTGTCAGCTTCTTCATTGCCTTTGACCCCCGAGTGACCCGGCACCCAGATGAGGGTCACTTCATACTGCCCAGCTAGCTCGCTCGTCTCGTCTCGGCACTCACTCACCATCCAGGAATTTACCCGTGGGCTACTTAGTGCCTTAAGGCCTGTCTGGCTGTCTGTGGCTATGAGGATCCGCTTGTTGGTGTAGCCCCTCCTCTTGTTCTCGCGCACGCAGTGCAGGATGGCGTACATTTCGGCCTGAAACACCTGCCCACGCTCCCCGCCGGATCCGTCCGTGAACCAGACGAGCGCGTGGTATGCCCGGCGTCTCCTCCCGCCATGGCTCGCGGTCGGGAATTTCCACTGTAAAGCTGTTTTCCCTGCACATTCGTGGGCTCGCGAAGTCTGACCTCATTTCAAGCATGGGCTCCTTCACGATCTCCTGAATTTTGCAGTGGCCCCTGAAGCCTGGGTTGATCTTCAGTCTACCTTCAAACCTATTTCTAACATTTTGTAGCATATCAGGTGTCATGCTTGTGCACTTAGCTACAATCCGTTGACGAAGATCTTCTATAGAAGCGGCAAAAACATTTACTTTTCAAGTGTCCCAAAAAAAATGTAAGGGCGATAAATCCGGTGACCTAGCCGGCCATTCTGTTGGACCTGCGCGGCCAATCTATCGCCCAGGAAACCTATTATTTAAAATTGTCTAACAGGTGCAACATAACGCGGAGTTGCGCTATCTTTCTGGAAATGAAGCAGTTCAACATTATGATTTTGGTCATCCTTTTGTGTAATTAAAGTGTCAATGAAATCTTCAAGCATGTTTACGTATGTTTCGTCACTTAAGTTACCAGGAATCAACAGAGTTCCTGCAATATGGTTTGTAAAGTGCCACACCAGACTTTTATTTTTTGAGGTCGTTGTGTATTAATGGTATGGAACAAATGTCGGTTACTACCACTCCAATACCGGCTATCGTGCCTATTTAAAGCTCCATTCGAAAAAAGTGCACTTATCGTAAAAACAAATGTTAAATAATAGGTTTCGGTTTTGAATTAAAGGCTGGCTGATTTATTCACAAAATTCCAACGTTCCATCTGGATTAGGGATGGGCACATTTCTTAAAACATCGATGTTAACATCGATGTTTAACACCGAAACCTACTATCGATGGTAGGAAAAACATCGGCTGGAAAACATCGATGTTTTCAAAATAATTGTGAATTTACCAATTCTATAAATCTATGTTCTTTCGAGAAAAAAAAATAGTTTGTAGTTTTGTAGGCATTAGAAAATAGAAACATATTCTGATGCAGATTATGGCAGGTGCAAGTAATACAAAAAACAAGTGGCAACAAAATTAAATAAATGTTTATTGTACTGCAATAATAAAGAATGTGTAAAACAAAAATAGAAAAACTTAACTTCTAATGACTTTAATAATAAAAAGTAAACTTCAAATTTAATTCTAAACTGTTTATAACCCTGTTTATAAATATATATATATATATATATATATATATATATATATATATATATATATATATATAATTCACCAATATTAGTGGTAATACTGATAATCTCACCATACAGTTTTATTTACTCCAGTAATCTCTGTCAATGGACTGAAGGAATCATATTTTGCCCAAGTGTTCTCCAGTTAAACGGTTTCTTTCTTGCGAGGCTGTCTGTCCAGCTTTGGAAAAAAAAATCTGCCGGTGCAGAAGTCGCCACTATGGACAAGAATTTTTTCGCCACAGGGTATAAATGGGGACATACATTTTTATTATCTGACCACCATTTCAGTGGATTCTCGGTAAGATTAATTAGAGGATTCTTTAAATACAAGGACATTTCGCTTAATTGTTGTTTCGCTTGTGAAGCACTCTTTTGAACTAACTGAGAATGATGCGCCCATATATTGCCCTTTGGAGTAACTATAATTATGTTAAAATTTTTACCAAACATCATTGTGACAATCTAGCCTACTTACCCGTGTCCTGTTTATTATTTGTCGTTTCACTTTCTATTATTTCGCGATTGTGGTCATCATCTCCTTGCGTTTCTGCTAACAGTGATAACTGTTATATTAGATTAACTGCTCCTGCAACATTATGAGGACTCTTAAAATAAATCTTTTTGAACCTCGGATCCAGCAAGATTGCCACGGCTAATTGTTGGACTTGTTCAACAGCAGAAAATCGTTTCCTACATTCTTGGAGAAGTGCTTCTGTTAGTGAAATACCTAAGGTGTCGTTTACATCACATTCAATGTGTGAAACTTCTTTTTCCAAATTATACGTGAGAGGGATTACAAGACTCGAACTAATATACTTTTGACCACAAATTTCTGTTGTTACTGCTTCTAACGTCTTCTAACGTAGAAGTTCAATGATTTTATTCAGTTCAAAAACTTCCTTGGCTGTAACCATTGTGAGGGCAGAAGGATGTCTGTTCACTATGGTATTTATGTATTACCGCAGTTCAAGAAAACGATAAATCATGAAGTATGTGGAATTCCAGCGGGTGGACACCTCTTGTATAAATTTTGTTTCAGGTTTATGGTGGCTTGTTTGTGCCTTTCGTAATTCATCAGCAGCTACTACTGAATGCCTAAACCACGTTACAATTGTTTTAATTTAGATATAACTGATCACAATTCCGAAATAGATTTTATAGCTCTGTCAGCAACTAAATTTATTTGATGAGCGAAGCAATGAATGTGCCTTTTTTTGGACAACGTATCCTAAATAGCTTTTGTCATATTGGCCGCTCCATCCGTAACAACAGTAGTAACTTTAGGTTCTAGGATACCTCATTCCTCACATATACGTTTTAACACTCCTGAAATGTATTCGGCTGTATGCCGTTCATCTAAAAGATATACACCTAAGTCAACAGAATTTATGGAATTCTTATCTTCAAAGTGCATAGTAACACCAATAAAACTTCTACATTGCATATCTGTCCATATATCTGTCGTCAAACAATAGCAAGATATTTTTTTTTAATTTGCAAACGATATGCATTTGCAACAGGATTTGTGGAATACGTAACGATGTTTCGATGATTACAAGTAACATCGATGTTAAAAATATAACATCGAAATTACAACATCGATGTTTTAAACATCGATGTTCAATGGAAAACATCGATATTCCAAAAACATCGATGTTAGGTGCCCACCCCTAATCTGGATCATCTTCATTGAGCTCCTGGAGTAATTGAACTTTGTATGGATGAAATTTGTGCGTTTTTTAAAATACTTATGCTGTATGCGAGAACAGGAAACTCCTGAGACTTGAGCTACTTGACGCGTACTTTGAGTTGGATCCAAAGCAACATGCCCCAAAACACCAACTTCCACAGCTTTATTTCTGATCGCTCTGGCTGATGTTTCACATTTCAGACAGATCGAGTATCGACAAACTTTTGCACTAATTTGGCAACATACGAATAATTCACATTTCTATTTGGATAATTATTATTAAACAAATAAGCAGTGAGCCTAGCACAACTATTATTTTAAAGATAGAGTGTAACAATTTCAACGTGTTCGAGAATGGTATAAACCGTTTTTGCAGATTCGAAAATTAAAATAACTTTAAGAGTAATCAAACGGTGTCAACGAAGATTATAATCTAAACGTTCACCTGAATTGTGTTTGTATACTAATGTGAAATTATTTACCTTATTCAAGAAATCACATAAAATATAACGATAAGAAAAAAGTTTCATTTTGATAAGAGAAGCACTGGTTATATTGTATTAGTGAATTTTTATTTTAAAAAAATCACTAATAGAGAGGTATCGATGGTGAGACTTGCAAAAAAATTTTCAAATGAGCGCGAATCAGGATCTCTAGAACCCATATCCGGGGTCAGTTTGAATTTTGAGTTTTCTTTCAAAAAAAAATTTTTTCTTCGAAAATTACAAAGATATTTCAAAAAAATTTGGTCTACATATTGCTTTGGGAAAGACCTAAATAAGTGCCAAAATTCAGCTTTCTAGTGTTACAGAAAATTGAGCTATTCAAATTTGAACCATTTATGTTTAAATCACCGCCTTTGATTGTTAATAGCTTATATGAGATCAAGTATGTGGTTGCCGTGGTAATGGAACATTTGATATTATTGCGCAGGTCTGTTAGACGATGTAACTGATGTCGTATCATATTGGTGTGAGATTATTTATATGTTTATTTGTTTGAGTCGACGAATTATTTGTGTCATTTGGGAAATTTTTTATTCAATAACGAAACAACACAAACAAAACAAACAGTAAGGTAAATTGGTAAAAAAGAATTGGGGAAACTCCTTGAAACAGCGATTTCGAATCTCACTTAAGCCTGGCCCATCAGGAATACATAAGCTGTCAAGGAGTATATAAATACACGAAAACAGTAATGCGCCACTGGTTAGTCAATGACAGCTATTATTGTCATTGACTCATGATATTCAGTTTTAAGATTCAAAGAAATGTCACTAATACTGAATTCACTGATTGTTAATAATTTACGATTATGTATAACCCTATTGTAATTTATCATCATTTATCACCTCTGTAGTATAATTATCTACTATATTTAAGCAGTGTGGGTAACTAAGTTTACAAGGTTTAAATCTTAGTTTAGGAAGCGTCTAATATTTCACTACAAGTAGTCAATGAATACTTTTATCTACCATAATTTATGATATTATCATTGAGTTTTACTATCTCTATTTAGTCAGTGGTAATCCGCTTTGAGATTTACACAAAAAGACATCTTCTGATCTCATGATATCCTGATCCGAAATGTGAACAATTTGATATTAAAATCATGTAGTTGGCGACCCCGATAATGTTACGGCAGCAAAATAAAGAGAACTTATTCTCCACATTTTACCAAGTCGGCATACTTTCGTTGCTCCTGATAGCTGTGTCTTTTAGTGAATTTTTATTTAAAAAAATTCACTAATAGAAAGGTATCAATGGTGAGACTTTGCAAAATTTTTTTCAAATGAGCACGAACTAGGACTCCTAGAACCCATATCCGGGGTCAGTTTCTTTTATATATATATATATATATATATATATATATATATATATATATATATATATATATATATATATATATATATATATATATATATATATATATATGTATGTATGTATCCGTCTGATAACTCAAAAAATAATTAACCGATTTCGATGAAACTTGGAAAGTGCCTTTCTTTTATTAATGGCTTCGATGAGTTCGTTAGCCAGAAAAATCGGACGGGGTTTTCCTGCAACATTTTGAGTTTTCTTTCGAAAAAAATTTTTTTCGCCTTAAGTAACAAATCTGCTTTAATGAAATTTACTATATATATATATATATATATATATATATATATATATATATATATATATATATATATATATATATTGCCTCGGGAGAGATCTTACTACCTACCAAAATTCAACTTTTAAGTTTATAGACTATTGAGTTATTCAAATTTTAAATTTTCTTTCAAAACAAATTTTTTCTCCGAAAATCACAAAGTTATTTTAATGAAATTTGGTGGATATCTTGCCTTAGAAAAGACCTTACTACATACCAAAATTAAATTCTCTAAGTTTATAAAAAAATGAGTTATTCAAATTTGAAGCATTTAATAAATATTCACTACCATAACGCACTTGCTGCGTCCCAAGTTTTTTAATAATGTTTTTGTTAAAATAAGTTACGCGGAAACGATTGTGGGATTCTGACTCCTAAAAACTGAAATTTACGTCACTTTTTCATTCATACCAAAGCTATGGTGTTTAAGTTTGTAAAGCTGCTTTTGCTTTAACTGTTGCAGTAAATTTCAGAAAAGAAGTACATCACTGGAAAGGTAACTGTGTACCCTTTGAAATAATGACTCGACCCCACTTCCCATTTGAAATGTTAAGGGTGCATTTGCTTCCCGCTAGAGGGTTGAAGGGGTAGGTTGTAAAATATGCTCAAAATGTGTCCACCTTAAAATAAAAAATTACCGGTCCGAGCGTTTTTTTCCCAACTCATAAAAAAATCTGGATGCATACTTTTCGTTGGGCCACCCTGTATAAAAAACACTCGTAATTGCTTTGCCTTCACCTTCGAATTTTTCCTCCAGTAGAAACTTGAGATAAGACTGAAATTAGATATTTCCGCATATAAGACAAGACTACGTTTCCTAAATGTATTGCAAAATACTGCAGTAAGAAGGAAGTATTTCATATAAATCACTCCATTGTATGAAATACATAACTTTCTTTAGTTTACGTTAAAAAAATTAATCAGCTCTATATTTCCGCCTGCAAGGCTAGGGTTTGCCAAGTGCCAGATCTTAATATAATAAAGATCCTCCGTCAGGATTATCCCAAAGAAAAATGCTTATTATTTCAAATAACCAGATGAAACATTACTTCCGCTAATGTTTTTAATTTAGCTGCGTCTCATAACGTGCCACCAAAACATTTAAATCTTCTATTAATAAAGTATTCAATTTATTTCTCAAATGAGGCGAGATTAAACTCTGCTATATTTCATGTAAATACATGAAGGGTACCGCTAACGGGCCTTTGGATTAAAACTGCTTGACTTTTCATAAATATAATCAGTTTTCCAGGGCATGCTGTAAGAGTTCGATGCTAAAAAATATGTATAACTGAATTTATTCGAATGATAAGCGTGCTCGCTTTTTGAGCAAAAGCTTGTCGAGCGTAAAAGTCTAACGTTGGTCCTTTGATGTGAAGTACGCAGGGCAGTATCAAACAAATATCCCTTTTATTTAAAGAAAAAAATCAAGCATGACATGAATGAGCTTTTGTTATGTCTATACCCGAATAATTGAGATCAAACGCAGTTCATAATATTTTTCGAGTCCGATGGAAATTGGAGAAGCCAACCATATTTATTTATTTTTATTTTTACTTGTAAATTCGAGATATCGTATACCGTATCCGTCGCTTCTGAAAGGTAATAGGCTATTACGTCAATATTCTCTTGCTGATTTTACACTTTTTTGTTTGTACCGATACAACGATTATATCGCTTAGCTAGCAAAACAAAATACTGTGCTGAGAAAAAATGTTCCTGCGATTGATTTTGTTATGAGTGAATGCCAATAAACGATATAGATTTGCTTGTTATTTTGCAAGTATCGGTTACAAAATAACAGCTTCACTTTACAAATATATCAAGATGGCTGTGTTTTGGTCACGTAGTCAATACGGTTGATGAGACCGAAGCATTTTGTCAAAGCTAAAATTAAAAATCAGATAATCGTAGAGATGGCGAAGTTTTATTTTTAGCCGGGCTTTATGCGGAAAATTTGATTATAGAGAAATGAATGCCCTCAAAACCTTTCTTTAAACAAATGCAAAGTAGGAATCCAGAAACTAAATATCAAATGTATATCAGGCCTTGATAAAAGAACACATAAATCTTGCGGATGATTTGTGGTAAACTTTCGTGAGTAGCCAAATTAAGACTTCTGAAAAAAAACCATTTTCTGATCTGTCGTGGACTGGCCTAACTTGACTTGACCTTTTCCGTACTCATTCATTTTAGAGTACCTTCACAACAATAGCCAAATGTCGTGTTAAAAACAATCTTAAGTGAAACTCACACCAGTATTTGACTGTCATGACCTTGGTAGCGTTTTGAATATAATATAAGGTAGTTAAACCAAAACAAGCGAATTTTAAAACCTTGCCACAATTTTAATTTTGATCGTACAGGGTTGAACTTAAGCACACTGTGTAGTGAAACTCAGGAAATTGTATTGCGAAAAGGAAAATAGCGAAAACATTAAGTGTGGAAAATAATATCATTTCGGGTCAAATACACTCTTTCACTATACGTGAAGTTTGTCAAGACTCTCTCCAGCATATCGTCTGTAATCGCCGTGATTTCATTTATGGTGGATTCCTTTAACTCTTGGATGGTTCTAAATAATTAAATTTGATTAAAGAAAGCTAAAATGTCAAAATTGATAATAATGGTAGGAGTATGAATGTGAGTGAAAAATACTCCTAGATATGTGTATAAGTCGTTATTTTCCTTCATTTCGTTAAAATATGAGCAAAGAATCCATTGTAAATAATAAATTTTTGGTGCAAATAGTAAAGACGTTAGACAATTAACATAAGTACTACCGGATATACCTGCTGGTACATACATGTCCAGTCGACAAGCCCTGTACATCGGATAATCGACTCCTCGATGACGAGTTCTAATCCTAGTTAGTGACTTCACTTCTTATAATTTTTTTCTAGTCTCAGTTCGCTTTACCGTTATCTGATCAGATTGTTGTTATTCTGACGAATTTTTGTATAAAAAATAATTTAATATAGAGGAGATGAACGTTTTCAGACATAATTCAATTTGAATAGCATATCTGGTTGTTTGTTTTTGCCCTAACTTAGTGAAACCGCTCCATATTTAATACAGTCGTAGACTTTTTCCGTGGCTTCACAATTACTTGGCTTAGTGATATATATATATATATATATATATATATATATATATATATATATATATATATATATATATATATATATATATATATATATAAACTAACCCTGGATATGGGATATAGGGGGTTTGGTTTGCGCCATTTGAAGAAAATTTTTCTAAAATCAAAAGTCGGGATCTCGTTACTAGTGATTCTTTTTAAAGAAAATTCACTAAAACAACCATGAAGAAGTGAGGGCAAGAATAAACAACCAGATATGCTATTCAAATTGAATCAAGTCTTAAAACTTTCATCTCCTTTATATTCGATTATTTTTTATACAAAAACTCGCTAAAAAGTCATCGGAATAACTACAATCTTATCACGTAACGGTAAAGTGAAACAAGACTATAAAAAAATTGTAAAAATTGAAGTCACTAACCAGGATTAGAACTCGTCATGTAGGAGTCTATTATCCGAGGTACAGGGCTTAGCCCACTCGGCAACGGTCGACATGTATGTACTATCCGGTAGTACCTATGTTAATTGTCTAACGTTTTTACTATTTACACCGAACAATTTTTATTTACAATGGATTTTTTGCTCATATTTTAACGAAATAAAGGAAAATAACGACTTAGACCCATATCTAGGAGCTTGTTAGTCATTTCGTGTCGTATTTTTCACTCACATTCGTACTCCTACCATAATTACCAATTTTGACGTTTTAACTTTCTTTAATCAGATCAATTAATTAAAAAATTTTTGTCTTTTAACATATAGATCTGAATTTTGGTACATAGGACACTCTTTATGACCGAAATGAGCGTACCGAATTTGGTTACGCTTGCTTTGTTATTTCTGGAGATCAGAATTTGTTTCCAAAGAAAACACAGCAGAATTTTCCGGGAATACCTGTACAAAAAATTGGGGTTCTCCCCAAAATGTCAAAGGCGCGATTTAAAACATCAAAATTGGCAACACTTTAGCAAAGAACATTAAAGAAATACCGATTATGTAAAAAGTCATTTGCAAACCCTTAAGTTTCAGCTTCGACCATCATTGCCCTTTATTCTACTAAAATATTTGCAGAGAATGCATTTCAAATAGACCCTTCATCTGATGCTTTGGCAGTAGTTTTAGTTAATTTTATAGTTTAACGGTCTGTAATTTTTGGCCAAAAGAGATTTCTTCAAATGAGCACAAACCAGGCCCCCTAGAATCCATATCCGGGTTTACTTTGTGTTTACATATATACAGGGTGACGCATTTCTACGGTAAAGCCTAATATCATTGTTATTATGCAAGATACGAGAAAAAATTTTATACGTTATCTATAGGGTGTCTTGAGCTGCATCTTATAAAATTATTTTGACAATCACAGCGTGGCCCATAAGTCGCTGGTGATACCTACAATTTTTTTTGAACATACCTTATTACATTTGTGCATTTCTCATGGAAGTATGACGCATGTCTGTAAAAAGAAAATCGAGACGCAGTAAGTGCGTTTTGATAGGGAATTTTCATTAAATGCTTGAAAATTCAACAACTCAATTTGCTATTAACCTAAGGTTCGTGGGCTAGCAAACCAGTGTTATCGGAAACATTTTAAGTTTATTTTTGAATTTTTTTTATACATTTTCAAACAATAAGTTATTTTCATAAAATGTGGTAAATTTTTCTACTATATAGGCTATACCGGTGAACCAATTGAGACATATTAGCTATTAAAAACATTTGTATGGAAATTCACTTCCATAACGCACTTGATGCGTCCGCACTTTTGATTTTGAAGAACAACCAAATACCAATTCCAAGTTCACCATTTCAACTAACCATGTTATTAGAAGTAGCAGGGGTGATTATGTAACTGTTGAACAAAATTCGTCATTTTTAGAGTATTTTCGACGAAAGGAAGAAGTCGGTATTGTATTCAAAGTCAGTCTCATTTAATATGCGAAAAATGTGATTTAAGATTGTGCTTGATTAGCAAAAGCATTTTTTTTAATATCCACTCATAGTAGTAGTAATAATACCCTGACCAAATGAATGTGATAATTGTTATGTTATCTAAGTGAGTGGTAAGACACGAAGCAACGTCCAGCCACCTAGTTGCGGAACCAAGTAGTATGTTGTCACGCCAGCTCCAAATAACACAAAGTGTTAAATATTAGAGACTGTATACAACCAACTAACTCGCGTGACAACATACTACTTGCTTCCGCAACTAGGTGGCAGCACGTTGCTTCGTGTCTTACCACTCACTTAATGTTGGAAGGCTGGCTACCATAGCCGTATTACTTTATATGTGTATTTTCGCTACAATTAGTATGCCGTATTGACGAGCTCTAATTAGAGCGAAACCGGTCTACGGTTCTAATTGTGGTGAGAATGCATCTAGCCTTACGTTATCTTACTTATAATTTTTTTAAGTTGTGTAGTCTTAGGCAAAGGTTTGGTTTTTATATTTGTTCATAAGGATGTGAATGTTTATTTTTTGGCCATTTTGTAATGTGTCCCCCCGTGCACAGGTGTGATTTTCATGGAAAATAATAATGTGTACTATGGTATGCAAACCTAGTTCACCACTGAGTTGGCAGTGTATCTCTAAAGCCACATGTCTAAAAATCATAATAGAGAAATGGAAAAAAAAGTAGAGCAATTCTTATTTTTATACCGTCCCTTGTTATATTATTATTTCTTTTAACTCAGATATTTTTTTCATGCTCTTTGCACGTTTGTCAAGTTAAGGGTTAATAATACCGTCAATTAAGTATCTTTATTTGTAACCGGTTTATTAATTACTTTTTGTAAATGCAACGTTTTTTGTTTCTTTTAATCTCTCCAGTAAACTCGTAAAAACCTCTGATATTCGTTTCCTTTGAAGCTCCGGATATCGCGTCGCATACACTCTACTTGCCAACAATGAATATTTTTGGGAATCACCCAATAAAAGAATCATATAAATCATTTCTTGGGCACTTAAGCCATTTTATTAAATACAAATTATTCAAATAAACGATCATTTCACTAAAATGTTCACTAATAAACTATTTATGGCGAAAACCTATAAGGATTTCGACCAAGAAACAAACTGTCAAATTAAATTGAAACCACCATTTACAAACTATCTGGAACAAATACATCACGACTAGAGTATACAGGGCATCAAGCTTCGCTCAGCTTTTTTACAGGAAGTCCCCTGGGGCCAGTCTAGGGGACGTGGCCAGACCTGGCCACTAGCCAACTTAGGGTTTAATTTATTTACGAGCGAGAACAGCACACCGTGCCAGCTTCACGAATATTTTACCCTCAATCTTTATTTATTAAAACTACTAGCCCACTCACCGAAGTATATTTACTCCTCTACTTATGGAACAAATGCCTGCCACTTCCTTAACCTAACATAACAACACTTGTTACGGCATCCCTAGAAAAAATTTTCATACCGAAGTTATTTACTAAGACAGAATGACATACGGTGCGTTATTTCTTGTGATATAATTTTAGGAACATCCGGGTGTCACTTTCTTGGAAACAACCTTATTTTACATTCGAGGTTGTACAAAAGACCCTGGCGGCGTGGCCCTCAGATTAAGGGCAGTAGTAGGTTAATAGAATCATGTTTTTTTTATTTATTACTTTTTTACCAGCGTGTTTATTCCCCTCTAGTTTATTTCTAATTTGTATTCATATACGACAGCGTATGAGGAGCAGACATGCAAAATGCATTTTGTCTAAAATTTCATAATTTTAGCTGTAGTTGTCGTTTTTATATACTATCGTACCGTAAATGTCGACAAGCAGGAAAGAGGCAACTTGTTAATTCTGGACTTGAAGGTTTGGAGGTTCGGGGGAGAAGGAAAAACATGTGCCGGCAAAGAATTCCACAACTTGGAAGTACTCGGGACAAAACAGAGGGCATAACAAGATGCTCTATGTCTGGCGACCTGGACAGTAAAAGGGTACATTCGCTCTGTTCCGCTGGTAGATCTGTTGGGGGCACCAGGTGGAGGAACTATGAAAGAAAGCTCATTTGAGCAGTGCCTGTGCAGATATCTATAAAAGAGAGAGAGAGGTCACTAACGGCAAGTCGGTGTACAAGGGATGGCAGCCTTTGGATGAGGGTAGGGTCACCGATGAGACGTATAGCTCTCTTCTGAATGGAGTCCAGGATAGCGAGTGTAGAAGCGGCAGCGGTACCCCAGATGTGAGAGCAGTATTCAAAGTTTGGTCTTATTTTTGAAGTATATAAGGTATAGAGATTAGCTGGTGAAAAGTATTTGCCGGCCCGGAAGAGGAAACTTAATTCCTTAGCAGCCGCTTCTGCAATTGATGTGACATGTTGGTGTCAATTGAGATTTCGATCCACAGAAATGCCAACAAGTGAAAAGGCCTCATTACTTTGAATAACTTGGTTGTTCATTGTGATGGGTCTAGGGCTGGTGTATCTCTTATGATAAAGAAAGGAAGACTGTGATTTGGTGCGGTTGAATTGTACAAGATTTCTACTTCCCCAGTCTAATATTTTTTGGAGATCCACGGAGACAGAACCCTCCATGAGTCCTCGATTCTCATCTAATTTGGCTAAAAAGACAGGCTTAGAATATTGTATATTTGTGTAGGGTGCTGTCGTCCGCGTAACTGTGAACTGGGTTGGATGTGTTAAAGAGGAGGTCAATGATGTGGAGAAGAAACAAAGTAGAGGCTAAAGCTGAACCTTGAGGGACTCCTGCATTAATTGAATATAGTTTAGAGGAATGGCCATCCACGACAACAGAAATGCTTCGGTTGGAGAGGAAATTTGCTGTCCACGTACAGTGTTTTGGTGGTAGGCCATAGGTCGGTAGTTTATTAAGCAACGCTGCGCGCCAGACCTGGTCGAATGCTTTGGATATGTCTAGAGCGACAATCTGGGATTCACCGTGTAGTTCCATAGAGTTGTTCCAAGAATGACAAAGGAAATGAGGTCGGCAGTTGATCTGCGCTGACGGAGTCCATACTGCCTGTCGTGGATTAGACTGTGTTTTTCAAGAAATTTTAGTAATTCGGTGTTTATATACTTTTCCATCACTTTAGAGATGACTGAAAAGAGAGAAATAGGCCAGTAGTTGAGCTTTGGATCCTTTCTTGGGGACGGGTTGTACTCGAGGAGTTCCAGTTGCTAGCCAATATGCCTCTATTGTAAGATGTCTGAAACAGACGAGTCAGGACAGGAGCAAGTTCTGGTACGCATTTTTTTGGGAACAATTGCTGGGATCTGGTCAAGGCCAGAGGATTTCCTGGTATTAAGAGAGCATCTTTCGTACCTTTTTAGTTTTGAAAGTGATATCCGTCAATTTATGCGCGACATTGGGGACTGTTGGTGGTGGGTTGAGAGTAGAATTGCCGGCGAACAACGAGGCAAAAAGTTCAGGCTTGCCCAGGGCAGTAGAAACAATTTCATCCCCTGAGACAAGAGGTGGGAACGTGCTCTTGCAGAGATTATTCCCAATAGATTAAGCTAGTGTCCAGAAGGGTTTGCTGCCGCTGGAGCTTAAGAGAACTTTGTTTTTGATCTGGTTACTAAACGAGTTTTTTGCCTCAGAAAGAATGCGGACAAAGCGGTTTCTTGCGTCGTTAAATGCTTGACGATTTTCTTGACTGGGATTGTGTAGAAGCTTTTTGTGAGCTTTGATCTTTTCAAGTCTGTCCTTTTCACCGGATTTAGAGAAGAAAGGCTTTTGCTTCGTTATACATATTTATGTCTATCAGGCCTGTCCAAAACATTCAAACTGCATTAATTTTTATTTAAAATCTAACAAAAAATTCACTTTGACAAACAAAGCTAACGTTGTCCAACAACAGTAGACAAACAGATCGCGTTATATCCACAAATTGTGGACAATCTTCAGTTTGAATGGGAACGACAGATGTGTGATCTGTTCTTAGGTTCAACTAGAGTGTTATTTCTGTTCTTGCCAGTTAGGGGAGAAAGAGCTTTTTTTCTTTCCCCAATATTTTGCAGGTGGATTGATCCCACCCTTGCTAATTAGTCGACTTCGTTAATTAGTGTTTGAAGAAGATGTTGATGGTGCGGACTGTATGTGGACTGTATTCTTAAGCTCTAGGTGCGCTGAGGATGTCCAGGAGATTTTAATGATCCACTTGTTATATCTATATATGTTGTATTGCCACTATGTCCACTTTTCAACTTAACTATTATTTACAACTTACGGCTTCAAACTTGATAGATGAGTTACTTAGGAGATTTCACAATCTTGTTAGCTGCCTGTGAATTGCATTTACTTGAATACGCGTACGACGGAAGTTTATTACGTTTACTTGGTAATTTAGAAAAAAAACACTGAATTTTTACACCACTGTACTTGGAACGTACGAAATACACGAACGGTATTTGAGTTGAAAGATGGAAACCTGAACTGAACTGACTTAAGCACATGAACGGTGTTTTAGTAGAATATTGGAATCTCAGATGTCCCAAGGAGCTAAGAAGATGAGATCTATGGTTGAACTGAACTGTGCTTTGCAAAAGACTGCTTTTATAGAGCTTCCAGGTGACGCTGGTTGACGTAGTTGACATAATATCAATTATGCAGGATGGCCAACCGGTTAAAGTATTATTCCGTAGTAAAGATCTAATGGGTACATTCTTAGAAGATTTTTAAGAACAAGTCAAATACAGATAAAGCTATTAAACTTACAGGAAAGGACTTAAAGGTAAACACGTAATCTTGGTATGGCTTTATTCAGGCGTAAACTGGATGCAGACATTTATACAGAGACGACTAGAGGATAAAGATTACCAGCAAATTGAAAAGGATTGTGAAATCCAGAGAGAAGTAACTCGAGGTAGGAGATTAAGAGACAGGGACGTGCCAATTGTGTTTCTCCAACGTCAGTGTTGTTGTTTATTTGTTTAAAAACTAATGCAAGATATCGAAGGAAAACATGTTATTGGAGACACTGACCGTGGATGCAGAATAGAAGGCTGTGTGGGGGAAAAATAAGGATGGGTTGTCATACACAGGCTAAATGATATGGCTTTATAGATTTGCCACCAAAATAGTTAGGACCATAGCATTGATATTCTCCATTTGTGGACACTCATACTTACCTGCTGATAGACTTTGCGACAGGATAGAAAAATTTTCAGACGCCACAGTACTATTAAGACACCTGAAAAATGTTACTAACTCTGTTGTCAAGTGAGTCAAATACGTCAACTTGGTCATTGGTTTTTGCATGACATTAAAAATGCCATAACACGTTTAAAATAGGAGTGATATAAGGCAACCTAAAATAATTTACATCAAAAGTGAAAAATCTGGTGATAAAATTTTAGTGAAAATAAAAACTTTATACAGGACTCAGGATATAATAAAAAAAGCTTAGACGCAGCAAGTGCGTTATGGAAGTGAATTTTTATAAAAATGTTTTTTATAGCAAATATATCTCTCTAATGCAAGCAGCCATCAATTTGGTCACCGGTATAACTTATATAATAGAAACAATGTACCATTTTTTGTCAAGATCACTTGTTTGAAAATGTGCAAAAATTTTCCAAAAATAAACCTAAAATGTTTCCAAGAAAAATCGTTTCCTAGCCGACGAACCTTAGGTTATTAGCAAATTGAGTTATTGAATTTTGAAGCATTTAATGAAAATTCTCTACCAAAACGCACTTACTGTGTCTAGATTTTTTACAAACATGCATCATAGTTCGATGGAAAATAAGGAATGCCCAAAAAAATTTTAGGTATCAGCAACTACTTATGGGCCACCCTGTGGTTGTCATAATAATGTTATAAGATGCAGCTTAAGACGCTCTATAAGCAAAGTATACATTTTTTTCTCATACCTTGCACAGTAACAATTACATTGGGCTTTACCGTAAAAATGCGTCAACTTTATATATTGTCACAGCGAACACTCTGGAATGACATTTCTAGAATAGACCAGAAGTGACATGTGTAGAATTGTGTAGAACGTCTACAATCTCTATAGACAGTATAAATAGACGAGCGGTGCGCAAAGTAAGTTAGTTCAGTATTAAGTCGGTGTGGTGAAGAAGTGATCATAGAGTATTCAGCGAGTCAGCAGTAAGTGTTGGTGTTTAAGAAGCGATCATAGAAGGCGAATAGTGGAATATAATTCTATGGACATTTAATAATAGAGAGAAACATTTTAGTTGACACTGGTGTTGGAAAATAGTTGGTAATAATAAATTAGTAGTTTGGAAAAGTTTAGTCATATAGCAAGATATGCTAATGCTACGATACAGTGCGTTTGACGTTTCATCACAACTCATAACTTCATAATAAATTACCAAACTGTTGTTTCATTAGATTTTATAAATGTATTTTATTAATTTTTGTGTTAGTGAATTTTTATTTAAAAAAAATCACTAATAGAGAGGTATCGATGGTAAGACTTTGCAAAACATTTTTCAAACGAGCGCGAACTAGGACCCCTTGAACCCATATCCGGAGCCAGTTGCAATTTTTATATGTTTATATATATATATATATATATATATATATATATATATATATATATATATATATATATATATATATATATATATATATATATATATATATATACAGTGTGGAACAGCCAAATGGAATAAATTCGATAACGGATAAATGAGGACGTGTTGGGAAAAACGCTTGGACACGTCGATTTGTATTTTTAACTGCGCATCTTTTTCAAGAAAAAAAAATTATTTAGGGTGCGTCATGTGACAGTGGCCAATACCAACTTTCTTATTTTAAATACAAGCCCCTGTATATTATTAATTTTTTGGATTCTTCAGAAAATTCTAGACATAATTCATGTACAATGTCCTATACCTATCTTCAACTGTTTCGGAAATATTAAGTATTTTCAGATTTATTACAAAAATTAACATTAAAAATAGAAAATTATTTTATTTCACAAATTCTAATAAGAAATACTGATTATTTCTTAATAATCTAAAAAAACAAAAAAAAAATAATGTCAATGTAGTAAATGTTCAAAATGCTCGCCACGAACATCTTGGCAACATGCTAATCTGGTATAGAAATGTCTTCTAACATTACTCAACATCTCAGGCGTGACTGATCTAATCGCAAGCGTGATTCGTCTTTTTAAGTCATCTAAGTTGAGGGGCTTAGTTTTGTATACAATACTTTTGACATATCCCCACAAAAAGTAGTCTAATAGCGACAGATCAGGAGATCGTGCTGGCCATTCTATCGATCCGCGCCTCCCTATCCACCGATTTGGAAAAATTTGGTTCAGGTACTGCCGGACATTGATTTGGTAATGGGGCGGTGCTCCATCTTGCTGAAACCATATTTTATTGGCAGGAACTTGTGGGTTTGCTGGATCTGGATATAAGTTTGTCAAAGTTGGCACGACATTATTTTGGAGCAGTTCTAAATATTTATCCCCATTCAAGTTGCCATCAATGAAAAAGGGACCTACGATATGATTTCCAACAATTCCTGCCCAAACATTAACTTTTTCAGGATATTGCGTATGTTCCTCTCTCATCCAATGAGGATTCTCATTAGACCAATAGCGGCAATTTTGACGATTAACATGACCGTGAAGTGTAAATGTGCTCTCATCAGAAAACAAAACATCTTCTAATTGGATCACATTGTTATCTAACATTGCCATCATTTGTTCACAAAAATACGTTCTCCTATCGAAATCGTCCTCCATGAGCTCCTGAGTTGGTATCATTTTATAGGGATGCATTTTACTTTCCTTTAATGTTCGAAAAATTGCTGTGTGGCTAACGTTGAATAGTTGGGCTGCTTGTCGACCAGAAGTATGTGGGTTTTCTTGAAACTCAAGCGTAATATCCAATTTCGTATCATCACTTACTGCATTGGCAGCTACTTTTTTTATCTGTCTCACATGACCAAGCTCGCGAAACTGCTTTTCTATTTTGCTAATTGTTCCTTGGGATACAGGCGGCAAATTTGGAAATTTTTCGTGAAATAAGCGAGACACTTCCATCTGTGTCCGTGTGTTATCTCCATAACCAATCATTTGTAGAATGGTTATTTTGTGCATTTCTGTTAAATGAACCATTTTTCTGATATTATTACGTACAGTTAACGAAATTCAAACGACAATAGCACTGACACTAATCACTACTGTCATGCAGGCAGACAACAAGTTGCTAAGGCTACGAGTTTTATACGAACAGAAAGAAAACTGTTTTTGTTTTTGTTTCATTTCATATCAGTAAAAAGAAACGCAGGAATGGTTTTTGTTTACTTTCTCATTATCAAGAGCTGAATGGGAAATAAGTATTGAATGCAATGTAGCGAATTTGTGAAATAAAATAATTTTCTATTTTTAATGTTAATTTTTGTAATAAATCTGAAAATACTTAATATTTCCGAAACAGTTGAAGATAGGTATAGAACATTGTACATGAATTATGTCTAGAATTTTCTGAAGAATCCAAAAAATTAATAATATACAGGGGCTTGTATTTAAAATAAGAAAGTTGGTATTGGCCACTGTCACATGACGCACCCTATATAATTTTTTTTTCTTGAAAAAGATGCGCAGTTAAAAATACAAATCGACGTGTCCAAGCGTTTTTCCCAACACGCCCTCATTTATCCGTTATCGAATTTATTCCATTTGGCTGTTCCACACTGTATATATATATATATATATATATATATATATATATATATATATATATATATATATATATATATATATATAGTTAAGCATAACTTCTCTACTTGAAAATTTTATTTTGGTGTCCCCCCCCCCCTGCGAATTATACTTATCTTCTGCTTATGTATGTAATATAAAAATAAAAAATAAACGAAAATCCAAGTGAACCTATTTAATTTACTGCTGTATTCTATATTCTCTGAAAAAGACATTATAAGCAACGAAATAGAATGTAGTGGCGCTAAATCTGTAGTTTACTGCACGGGGGGTTTTTAGAATATTTTTTTTTCAGAAACATGCTTAGGACCTTCCTTGGATGTATAAGCCATGAAAGAAAGTTGTTGCAAACAACCCACAAGAAAAATCAGGGACCAAGAATGAATATGGTGCTGGGCGGGACGTAATATAAGAGCAAAATGCGAAAAGATCCACTTAGTCGGACTTTGAAAAGATGAGTTTTTACATTTTGCAGCAATACCTCCTTTAAACCCCGTCTACCCCGCATAACACCCTTATTCGACCCAGAAGTCTTGGGTTCCCTTCCAAGAAATTTTGCTTGTGCTTTATGCCTTGAGGTAGTGGTATGCATGCACCGTGTTTTTGGGTGGGGAAGCAGAAACCCTGTTCATCCTGGGGGTTCCTCTTCCCCGTCTGCATGCATACAATTACGCTCAATGCATGATCCACTGGAATCTTTTTTAATGTTCAGCTTTCTATTGTGTTTTCTGTTGAGTATATTTTCTGTTTATCAATTGCTTTGTTTGAGTTTTGTATACAAATCCTTATGTTGGAGATCATGTTTTTCGTTGCCCTTTTTGCTTTACTTTTTACTGTTCCTAATTAAATTAAGTAATTTTCTATAACTTTCAATATAGGTCTAAATCACTATTATATTATACATTATTCTTATGAAAATTCACTACGATCACGTCCTTGCTGAGTCCCCAACTTTTTAAATTTTTACTTTAACTTAAAGGAAAGATTGAACTTTCCTTGTTTTTTTTATCCTCAAAGAGATCTATTAATTCAATTGGTCAATTGCACCACATTTATTAAGGCTCAAAAGCAGCCAAGCCATATCGTAAATGGCATAAGGGCAATTTTTGTTCAATTATCGAGGAGCTCTTTCAATAAACAAGAAAAAAGACCAAGCAGCGGAAATGCGGTCGGAATTAAAGGCGGAATTACAACAGGGATAAACTGGACGGCCATACGAATGGTCACAAAGCATTGTGGTATGAGAACTAGCGGACACAAAAGACCGTAGCCAAGCCATGTCCCGAATGCCGCTTTACGACTTTATGATTGTAAATTCAGTGATTCCTGAAACTGCAAAACATTCTTTATACACATGCAAAGCTCTCCTGCTATTCCAGAATTCATTAATAATATCCGAGGTTTTCAGTGCAATACAAACGCCACTGCCCACGGTTTAAAACACACACTAATGTTGTTCGACTGTAAAGGAACAATACACTTCTTTGTAATAATGATGTGTGTAGTTGGTGTTTTCCGACACCCGTAGTTGTTTTCCTTTGCCCGACTTAATGCGCAGGTGCAGTAATTAATCACAAGAGCTGCTAATGTAATTTTGTTTCCACTAACAATAGGTGATAGCGGCCACTGGGGTAGAAGATCCCTAAATTTAACAAACTATTATCCTTTATATGTCTGTTGATACACCTGTTACTCGGTAGCCGTACACTTTGGAAAGTTTTAACTTCTTAAACCAAATGGACCTGACACTTTGGTTGTTATTCAATTGTTATAAATGTTTATTTTCTTAAAAAGATTCACTAATGCGGAGATTTGTGTTTATATATATATATATATATATATATATATATATATATATATATATATATATATATATATATATATATATATATATATATATATATATATATATATATATATTGTACCGATAACACAAAAAATTTGGTGTGTACCTTCCTTTTGCAAGTCGCTTGGACAAGTTCGTTAGCCAAGAAAATCGGACCAGGTTTCCCCGGAAATTTTTTTTTTTTTTCTAAAAAAAAAAAGATCTCCGGAAGTAACAAAGTGAAGGCAACCAAATTTGGTGTGCATGTTTGTATTCTAGAGCGTGAATCCCATAACAAATTTAGATCCCAGGTTCAAAGCCAAAAAAGTTATGGGCAGTTAAAGAAATGGAGTTTTCCTCAAAACATCAAAGTCGCGATTTGAAACGTCAAAATTGACAATGTTTAGGCAAAGAACATGAAACAAATACAGATTGTGAAAAGAAAATGTTGCAAGAAGAGTTTTCTGCGAACCCTTAAGTTTAAGCTTCAACCATAATTGCCCTTCATTTTACTAAAATATTCACAGAAAATTCATTTCAAATAGACCCTTTCTTTGATGCTTTGGCTGTCGGTTTAGTGAAGTTTGTGGTTTAACGGTCTATAATTTTTAGCTAATTTTCGTAGAACAAATTCGTTAATGCATTTTTGCAATTTTTATCGAAATATGATGCACGTTTGTAAGAAACAGTCTGGACGCAGTAAGTGCGTTTTGGTAGCGAATTTTCATTAAATCCTTCAAATTTCAATAACTCAATTTGCTATTAACGAATTTGCTATTAACGTAAGGTTTGTTGGCCAGGAAACCAACATTTACGTCTCTTTTTGGAAAATTTTTTTACATTTTCAAACAATAAGTCATTTTGTTAAAATATAGTACATTGTTCCTACTACATAGGCTATACCCGTAATCAGATTGATGCCGGCTCGCATTTGCTATTAAGGACATTTTTATAAAAATTCACTTCCATAACGAACTTGCTGCGTCCAGACTTTTGAGCGTGTTGCATGTAAACTAATTCAGATTTTCACAGCTTCATTTAGCAAGTTTTAAACGAGAATACTCACACTCACACACACACACACACACACACACACACACACGCATATATACATATATATATATATATATATATATATATATATATATATATATATATATATATATATATATATATATATATATATAAATTAAAATAAATACTTATATTATACTGTAATATATGTATACATACTATTTAAAAAAATAAACCGATAATGAAAATATTGTGTGAAATTTTGGGAATGATTCTTGTCAGAGCAGGCTGCTGCTAAATGCTTATAATCATGAATGAGGAAGGAAATATCGAATTTTTCCTCAAGCTTGTTCCAGTACAAATTGTGCCGGAAAAATCCTACTTACTAACTTTTCCTGCTTATTCGGTTCCTGATCACTAGAGGAGGTTTTATTTCGTAAGTGTACGACAAATGGGATATTGTAAAGTGCTTTCTACTCGGGGTAGCCTACGGAGGGACTCTCTTTGTTACCACGATGTACTAACTCGTGAACAACTTTGGGCAATAAAAGAAACAAGGCCATCGTGGTGAGTTCATATAAGAAAGGAAATATTAGATAGTGTGAGAATTACACAGGGATAGCTTGACTAGACGGGACAATCAAACAAAAAAAGGAACAACTAGAAATGCATGTACAGCCTTTTCTAGGAGAATATCAAGCTGGTTTGAAAAAATAGATATACAATTGACCAAATAGAACTGAAACAATTTTTGACAAGTTGATACGAGTATGACATTCCAGCGCACATGATCTCTTATTAATCTTAATACCGCCAATGACTTAGTGAAAAGTAGCAAACTTGTTAAAATGTTCGGAGAGCTTAAAATAGCTGAAAAAATGGAAGCCAGTGATTATGACACTACGTAATACCGCATGCGCAACGCAGTAAATCACAGAGCTGCTAGACGAGTTCAAACAAGGAGGTGTAACGCAGGACAATACGCTGTCAACATTAGTATTTAATGTAGTTTGGGGAAAGTTATGAGAGGCAGTGACATAAAATAGAAGTGGTACCCTATCTGACAGACGTCATCGTGCCTTGCAGACGATGTGGGCTAACATTGAAACGAACTAGCAAACATTACTAAAATATTGATGGAAATTCCAGACAGTGTAGGGCTTCAAATAAATAAGGTCCAGGGCTAATGCCTGTCAATCAGAAAGACCAAATGAACCAATAGTGAAAATTGTAAGGAAGAAGGATGTTCGACTTTAAAGAGGTTAGATGTTACATGTATTTTGGTGGTTTTGAGAGACAGGTATATGTGACGAAGATGTAGAAGTTAACCTTAGAAGAACAAAAGCCAACAGGTGCGCAGGGGTACATAATAGTTTCTTTAGGTCGAAGAACGTCTTGCAAAGGGCAAAGTTTAGCGTGTACAAACCATAACAAAACCAACGTCAACATACGCGTGTAAAACGTCGACAATGAACCAATAGAATACAGGATAACGGTACATCTTTTGTTTTTTGGCCACCATGCCTGACAATTGTATTGAATACCGCTTGTATATTCAAATACACTTCTGTCGATTTATAGGCAGACTAGGAGATTACATGGATTTTTTCTTGGAAATGAAGAACTCTACGTCTAAAATTTTTATTATTTTCTATTCTCAAAGGCAGTCACAGTCCTAAGACTACACTAGGATCATCACTTTGATTTTCCTTTAATGTTGTCGAACCTAAAAATACAAATTAAAGATATTTTGTTTTTGGCGTATGTAAAATGCTAAATATTCAATGCATGGTTGGGAGATGTAACCAAAACAAGTGTTCAAGTAAAGGTGTCAAGTAAGGACCTCCTAATCCTCCAGAACTCGGATGCAGTCTTACAGACATTCTGTTTCATTTCTTTACGGTCGCAACGAGAGCGGATCTCCAATCGAACAAGTTCCTGCAGGTCCGGAATCCCCCCAGCAGATACATGGATGATGTAGTCAGTCTCGCTGGTGCGCAGCTAGCGTACGCATGGGCCATATTTGTATGACAGACACTACCAGATTACTTGCGTCACAAAATTAAATATAGGTAATTTGCATTGAAACCATGTCAAATTTCATTAAAATGGATCTTTGTTTGAAGTAAATTAGATGTTTGCAAAAACTATACCAAGAAATTCAAGCTGACAAAGGAATTGAATTCGAATATGAATCAGAATCAGACGTTGATCTCTGTGAAAAAAGCGAACACTTTTTCGAAACGGAGGAAACTGACAACGAAGTGGAAGAAAACCAGTCATTGAGTGAGGACGTGCCTACAAGAAAAACGCGGGGACGTGCCTACAAAAAAAAACACAGGGCCACTTACATTATAAATGAAAAAAACAATGGAACCAAGTGGAACAAACGTACGCCTGGTACAAAATTGAGAACAAGAAATTCTAACATTGTGACACATTTAGCTGGTACCAGAGTAAGTGCAAAAGACGTTGTGAAGCCTTTGGAGTATTGGTCAGTTATTTACACTGAGGAACTGTTGAAAGTTATTGTAGAAAATACAAATATTTTTATAGCAAACATCGTTGCCAAGTATAAACAGTAAAATGACGTGAAACCAACACACATTGTGGAAATTAAAGCACTTATTGGGATATTATACTTGATGGGACTTTATAAAAGCAGACGCAAGAATACCAAAGACTTTTGTGTGGAAGATGTTTCAGGAATCGAAATTATTCGTGCAGCTAGGTATAATCGCAGATTCGTATTCTTGTTGTATTGCTTGCGGTTTGATGATGTACACACTTGACAAGAAGGACAACAGACAGAAAAGTTTTGCCGTGTCAGAAAATTGTTCGATTTATTTGTTCTAAATTGCAAGGATTGTTACTGGACAGGCGAATATGTAACGTTGGACGAAATATTGTTTGCATTTAAAGGGATGTGTTCTTTTTGCATGTACACACCGAGTAAGCCGACTGGCTATGGCATCAAAGTATTCGGCTTAGTTGTTGCAAGAACTTATTACGTCTCCAATTTACAAGTCTACCCTGGAGTTTAACCACCTGATCCAATCGTAATTTCCTCCAAAGCAGCTGATGTGCAGAGAATGTGTACTCCCATTTATCGCACAGGCAAAAACGTAACGATGGATAACTGGTTTACCAGCTTAGAAATCGTACAGCATATGCTAGAAGTTCATTGACTGACAATTGTAGGAACTATTCGGAAAAACAAATAAGAAATTTCTCCGGAATTAGTGAACATCCAGTCATGGCCAGTTTGTTCGTCCATGTTCGGGTTTCAAGAAAATTTGACTTTGATCCCATATGTGTCCAAAAATCGAAAGTGGTACTTGCAATATCTTCCATGCACTACGATGATACAATTGATCCAGCGACAGGTGAAAAAAATAAGCCGAAGATAATCGTATGCGACAACAGAACAAAGTGTGGTGTGGATTCAGCTGACCAGAAGATGGCCCCTTATAATGTGAGTAGAAGCACACGCAGATGTACTATGGTAGTATGGTATAATCTACTAAATATAGCTGGAACAAATTCTTTTGTTATACATCAAAGTAATGAATCTGAGAAGAATGATATGTATAAGGAGAGGCGATTGTTCTTGAAGAAACTTGCATTTAACTTAGTGAAACAGAATATGATAGATAGAACTAACAATTCGCATATCAGGAAGGACATAAGAGATCTAGAGGTTAAAGTGAGCGGCACAAATGCGCACCACGTGAAAGGCCAGAAAGTCATCATGGACTTTGCGAGTACTGCCGAAATGGCAGGACACGATATTTTTGCCAGAGATGTTACAAATATATTTTGAAATCCAGGATTTTTTTAAGCTGTGCTTAGATTTTGCACCACTCTCATAAAACACGTGTATTCTCTTTTCATGGCATCGAATTTGTTTGGCACCGCGATGATGCACGCATGTAGACAAAACGCTGTATCTTCTCTAAGTGAGTGGTGAACGTGTCGCCACCTAGTTCGGAACCAAGTACTATGTTGTCACGCCCGCTCCAAATAACACAGAGTATTAAAAATAGAGACGGTATACAACTAACTAACAATTTAAAAAATTGTTAGCCCTGGCCCATTTCTACCCCAATATAGGGACAAAGTGTGTAAGACTAGATGCATTCTCGCAACAATTAGAACCGTAGACCGGTTTCGCTCTCATTAGAGCTCTTCAGTACGGCATACTAATTGTAGCAAAAATGCATCAAAAATAACACGGCTATCGTATAGCCAGTCTCAAAACACTAAGTGAGTGGTGAACGTGTCGCCACCTAGTTCGGAACCAAGTACTATGTTGTCACGCCCGCTCCAAATAACACAGAGTATTAAAAATAGAGACGGTATACAACCATCTCTATTTTTAATACTCTGTGTTATTTGGAGCGGGCGTGACAACATAGTACTTGGTTCCGAACTAGGTGGCGACACGTTCACCACTCACTTAGTGTTTTGAGACTGGCTATACGATAGCCGTGTTATTATACAACCGTCTCTATTTTTAATACTCTGTGTTATTTGGAGCGGGCGTGACAACATAGTACTTGGTTCCGAACTAGGTGGCGACACGTTCACCACTCACTTAGTGTTTTGAGACTGGCTATACGATAGCCGTGTTATTTTTGATGCATTTTTGCTAAAATTAGTATGCCGTACTGAAGAGCTCTAATTAGAGCGAAACCGGTCTACGGTTCTAATTGTTGCGAGAATGCATCTAGTCTTACACGCTGTATCTTCTACTAGCGGAGCGTATTACAATTACTTTACAATATGGCCAGTCAAGTTTGACCATATCATGAAGTGTTCAAGCGTCTATTTGGGACAGGCGTTTAATATTCATCGCTCAGCCCTATGCAAATCGTGATCTCACCAATAGACAGTGTCATTTAGTGAAATGCCACGAAATTATGAAATGAGCAGCCATCCTGGTATGGCCAATCCTATAATGTGTCTACGATATCTATATTGTTAAAAGTTTAAAGATAAGTTTCTAATGAACAAGGAATGCCAACATATTGGTGTGTCCTTAAAAAATATCACAAAGAGTGCCGATACGCCGTCTTTACAATAGTTGGTGAACGGGATTTTCAATAAAGGAATTTCTGGCGAGCAACGAACCATTATTACTTCCACATCGTCACAACGTGTGGAGGTATCGCATCAGCAACAACAATTTTGATTTTTGTTTTGCTTAAACGTCGTAAAAAGTATTAAAACATGATTTGGGAAAAAACATTTTTTGTGTGTCGGTCTGTCGATTTGTCGGTCTGTCGGTTTGTCGGCCTGTATTCCTGTCTGCTTTTAGCCACTATAACTTAAGAACTAATTGAGATATCGTCTTCAAAATTAGAATATAGTTAGCACTCGACAAACGAAAAATTAGCATCGTTTTGGGTAAAATCACTTCAGGGGGTAGGGGTTAAATGGGGGGTAATTTTGTGAAAATTGATTTTTTTTCCTTAAAACTCGAGTAATATAACGTTATAGGGTTTATTCATTAGACAAGTTTTAATTTCATCAAACGTCTGGTATTCTCTGCTGAAATTATATTAGGGGTTGAATGTGTGGGGGTGGAATATTGTTGACAAAAATTTTGAATTTTTTTTGCTCAAACGCCGTAAAAAGTCTCAAAACAGAGAAAACTTGATTCTGTAACGAACATTTTGTGTCTGTCGGCCTTTACGTCTGTCTATTAATAGGCGCAATAACTTTCGAATGAACTGAGATATCATCTTCAAATTTGGTATCCAGTTATCACCCGACAAAGGAACGCTTCGAATTGTTTTTGGGTGGGATCGATTCGTTTTTTTTTTAATTTCAAAAACACACCACGAGGGCTTACAGCCTAAATACTATCGTACCGTGGGTGTCGACAAGGAGAAAAGAGGCAACTTGTTAATTCTGGACTTGAAGGTTTGGAGGTTTGGGGGAGAAGGAAAAACCTGTGCCAGCAAGGAATTCCACAACTTGGAAGTCTTGGGGATAAACGAGCGGGCATAACAAGACGGCATAACAAGGTTAGGGGATAAATAAGGGTGCTTTGATGAAAATTGACATATTTTTAATAAAACCCTGGTAAAAGTTTCAGAAGTTTATTGATACAGGAATACAAATATTTTCTTTATAGTCAAGTCATGGGCCCTAAATTAATTCCATTAGAATGTTTTTCTGAAGAGAATAGATTATCATAGCTATGTCGAAGTTATGATTCAGTTTGGAGCACTATTTTTTGATATCGTTCCTGTCGTTTGCTCAAATACTTTTTCTACCAAAAATATTGTTCCTATACTCAATTTGCTTCGATTTTTCACCATTCTGCTGTCTTTGTTGACTTTGCGAGCGTCAGTCTTAAAAACTACTGTGACTAATTGTTTTCCCAAGGTGTACATGTAAGTTGTCATAAAAGGTTCCAATGTTCACTTGATTTATAATTTTCCCCAAATAAAACTGCTAGACCTCCGACATGTTCCTCATTTTGCTTTCTTCCATTGCAATTCTCAGTCAAGCCTGTTACGTGTCGTATCAATTCCGAAAAGCTTCTCCTATTTAAATATAACACTATTTAAATATGCTTTTCTCTTAAATGTAGAGATTTTGACCTAAAATATTTGACAGAACTCATAGTAGATATAACGCATGCATTGCGAGCAAAACGTAAAATGGGCATTAGCAAATTTTATTGCGACAAAATGTGGTAAAATGTGCGTCCGAATTATTTTAGCATATTTCACATAGCATGATAAAAAGACTGGTATAGTTGTTAGCAAATATATTTAAACCCGTTTCACAATCAATCATTCGGTTCTGTCGCTTTTAATCAACGATGGGTTTCATGACAAATGTTGCAGGCCAAACTAGCAATATTTTTCATGCATCAGATTCGTTTTATCAAACCGCACAACCATTAATTACCGGTACAATATTTTCATAAAAGAAATAAAACAACAACAAATGAAAATATATAATATGTATTACACCTGTATTGGATTTATTAACAGTAAGGCTATTTGTTCTGTTGTATTTTTGGTTACATACAGGTGATTCTCGTTGAGCACCCTCTATAAGCCTAGGGTACTATTGAAGATATCATTTTCATTTATATATATATATATATATATATATATATATATATATATATATATATATATATATATATATATAGGGGAAGCCACGACGAATGCCCACGATCGATTTCTCGAAAACTAGACATTGAAAATTTTTGAAAATTTGGCAGCTTACTGAAGCCTGTAAGGGCGACTTGGCTAAACTATTTTCAAGATGCTCGCGCTTTTGGTTATACAGGATGTTGATGTTACCTTTCTTGATTTAAATAGGATACTATATATATATATATATATATATATATATATATATATATATATATATATATATATATAATAACACTTCATTAGCCCTTTCGATACAAAAATGTTTATAAGGCAAGTCAACCAGTACACATAGGTACATATAACACATAACAATAGCAAACAAGTCTCTATACCTAAACGAAAACAAAACAGAAATATCAGAGTTCATTATCACACAAATACTCGTCAATACTGTAGTAACACCTGGATGCTAGGAGTGCCTTTAAATTATTTTTAAATGTCCTGAACTCAGTATGTTCCCTACACCTATTTGGTAATTTATTATAAAATTTTAAACCAATAAATATAAAAGATCTTTCATATTTCTCTATATTATGGGCCACCGAACGTAAATCACCACGGCCACGAGTAGCATAACTGTGATTGAAAGAATTTACATCAAAGCGGTGAATATTTTTCTTTATATATAAAATAGTCCTATAAATGTAAATAGTATAGATAGTCATGACCCTTCTCTCCACAAAAACTGGCCGACAAGTGCAACGAGAATTAACGTCAAATATAAGACTTAGTATTCTTATTTGAAGGATTAGCAATCTGTTAACACATACAGAGACTCCCCATAGAATAACGTTATAACGTTATAGGCTAACACCGATATATATATATATATATATATATATATATATATATATATATATATATATATATATATATATATATATATATATATATATATATATATATATATATATATT
This sequence comes from Tillus elongatus, assembly GCA_964006375.1. Lineage (NCBI taxonomy): Eukaryota > Metazoa > Arthropoda > Insecta > Coleoptera > Cleridae > Tillus > Tillus elongatus. The sequence continues at coordinate 160,396,658 of OZ023264.1, read as the reverse complement.
TGTGTGTGTGTGTGAGAGAGAGAGTTCCTGGCCTGGAGAAAAATGTCTCATTAGCCACAGACTTTTAGATATTGTAGCATGTTGCTATGTTAGTCATTCAATAACCTGACATTGTCGCCATACAGAACAGTAAGAATAGGTATATAAAGACAATATAATCATATACATGTCACAATATGTTTATATATGGGTACACTTTTAGATTCTACGTGAAATTTTAGATAGATTTTATGTATATTATCCTATACCTAAGCAAACCGTTTTTGACATATGTCAAATTTTTTGTCAAAAATTAGGTTTGCAAGCCTAAAGATAATTATCAATTTCTTCTATATAAAAGCTCTTATTATTCAATTGGGGTTAGCTTACTTGTAGAAGTGCATCTACTTTAGTGGCCTGTGATGTCATCTTGATAATAAATAGATACAGGCTGATCAAAAACTCACATTAAAAATTGAAATAACACAATCCTGAAAAAGTCTTTTTTTTAAATAGTATAGACCGGTAAACCATAAACTTCACCAAACCTACAGCGAAAGCATGAATTTGACTAAACCGACAGCCAAAGCATCAGAAAAAGGGTTTATTTGAAATGAATTTTCTGTAAATGTTTGAGTAAAATGAAGGGCAACGGCGGTAGAATCTGAAACCTAAGGATTTGCAGAACACTCTTCTTGCAATATTTTCTTTTTACAACCCGTATTTGTTTCACGTTATTTGCCTAAACATTGCCAATTTTAACGTTTTAAATTGCGACTTTGACGTTTTGAAGAAAACTACACTGCTTTGTCTTTAAACTTGGAGACCTAAATTTTAGTGCATGGTTCACTATTTATAATGCAAATACGTCTACTAAATTTGGTTGCCCCTACTTTGTTATTTCCGGAGATATATATTTTTTTTTAGAAAGAAAACACAAAATTTTCCGGGAAAACCTGGGCCGATTTTCCTGGCTAACGAACTTATCCAAGCCACTTGCAAAAGGGAAAATAATTACAAAAAATCCTACCAACTGACTCTTTTGACCAGCCCTGACATCAGTTTGCCTAATTAAAAGCTAAAAGGAGAAGGAAAATCAACCCTGCCATATATCAAGGTTATGTGAGCATAATTAACTTTTCCTTTTCCTTTCCCTTTCAACTTCTTTTAGCTTTTGATTAGGCAAACTGATGTCAAGGCAGGTCGGGAAGGTCAGTTGGGAGGATTGTGTGTACACAGCACAGTCAGGGAGGTCTTTTATTTCGTTAAAACGACGAAAAACTCATGGAAGTTATTACTGTCGAGAGACGCTCGTCTAATTAGAAAAAAGCAATGTTTAATCTATTAATCACATAGTATATATAATTTTATCTTTCTGTTCTCCTTGTTTATATGCACTTTAACTATGCCAAATCTCACACTGCTTCGTGGGCGCAATGTACTTAACAACCCTATAGTTGAAACAACAGCTAAAGCATCTGAAAAAGGGTCTGCTTGAAATTCATTTTCTGCAAACATTTAAGTAAAATGAAGGATAATGGTGGCTGAAGCTGAAACTTAAGGCTTTATTGAACACACTTCTTACAAAATTTCTGCTACATCGCCCGTAATGTTAGTTTCAAGTTCTTTATTTAGAACATCTCAATTTTGACGTTTTGAATAACGACTTTTTTGACGTTTTAAGAATAAAAACTAAAAAGCTTATAAGTTTTTTTTGCCTAAACGTAGAGATTCGAATTTTGATGCATGGTTTTCTTTTTATGATATAAACTTTCGCACCCAATATGGTTGCCCCAACTTTGTTATTTTCCGAGATATGAAAATTTTCTGAAAGAAAACGCAAAGTTTTCCAGGAAAAACTAGTCAGATTTTCGTGGCTAACGAATTTATCCAAGCCACTTGCTAAGGGAAAGTACTTACCAAATTTTATTAAAATCAGCGCATTATTTTTTGAGTTAGCGGTGTGACATAAATATATAAACATATATATATATATATATATACATATATATATATATATATATATATATATATATATATATATATATATATATATATATATATATATATATATATTGATATAGTAAGTTATGCACAGACTTTCGAAGCCCTCACGTTTGGTGCCAATTGTTATAGAATTTCAAAAAATGTAATAAGCTATGGATTTTAAATTTAGTTTAATATATAGAATTGATATATATATACATATATATATATATATATATATATATATATATATATATATATATATATATATATATATATATATATATATATATATATATATATATGTACATATATATATTTAGTTTTTCAGTTATATTTTAGGTATCTTAGCTTTTAACTTTTATTTTCCTGTAAAGTTTAGTGAAATGTGTTGTAAATGTTGTTATTATGAAATATATGTATTTGTGTATGTAACTTACACCTGGATGTACTCAATGTATTTATTTTTTTTACCTGTTTAACACACAGAAAACAACCAATCACATATATGAACTGCCTCTCACCTCAGGGTGCTTAGTAAGCAAGTGGGTTCTAGTCCCCTTTGGTTTTTTTTTTTGTAATTTCGAAATATTCTGCCCTATCTAATTTCAGTTCTTTCCTTCCAAATACTCATATATGTGTAAAAGAAAACAAAATAAGGCAAAGGTTTCAAATGATCACCAAACTTAATATTTATTACACTTAAAGAACAAATGACAAAAACCCAATACTTATTTGCTATTAATCATGTACTTCTTACTTTTGAATTTAGAGCTCTTTGTTTATTTTTTTAACAATGCCAATAAGAAAAAAAATGATCAGTATTATTTGTTTTAAATTTTTAAGACTACTTATATTTATGACTCTCACGCACTTCCTAAAGCCAAACGGTAACGGCACCTATTGACGTTTGAATGATTTATACAATGCCTTAGTACTACGTGCAGTCAATGGACGAGTCCCTTCACTGGCTGGGTATGGTTACTGGTTTTTCAAGCCCTTGGTGTGTGAAATGCAAACCAAGATGGTTGTTTTTTTTTTACGATGAGACCTCTCTACTTTCGTTTGATGTATTTTGAATTTTGCGAGTTATTTACTATTCTTTTTGAAGCTGGGGATATGTCGCACAATAAATGTAAATATTTATTTACTTTACTCACAGTTTATCTGGTCTGTTTCTGAGCTTCCGTGTTGTGACTCCTTTTGATTGTTTACTTCTCTTCAAAAATGTACCTCCTTCTCGTTTTAAATTTTATAAAAATATTTCAATCCCTTTTTTAATATCAAAAAAATTTCAATCTGTCTAATCTTTTAATCAAAATGTCCCCGTCTAATAATTTAATAATAATCTCAATCTTTTTTCATCTCAAAAATTTTCAATCTCATACTTTTTATCAAAATTTTTCCATCTGTTTATTATTTTTCCTTGTAACCAGCGTAACTAATCAAAAAACTGTTATCTGCCTGCTTCAAATAAAATATCCTAACAAATTTTAACACAATAATCGTTTTTCATCATCTCCTCGGATACATACATACATCTGATTGTTGTTAGTCAATGAGAGAATAATTAACCTAACTATAATTTTAGTGTCAGTTTGACGTCTGTCCTAAATAAAAAACAGCTGACTTAAACATAGGTTATGACATGACATTTCTTACAATTTAACACTCAAATTTTGACATCTTACTATTCTTAAAGCTAACAATATCCTTAATTCTAACAAACAATAACATCTTAAATTACATAACAGCTATCAAACAATAATACCTTAAACTATCTAATTAAACTGGTCATACCTTTACACCTGCCTTGCCTCCTTTCAACACATATATATCTGTAAAATTTAGTTTCTCCCTGCCTTACAGTGCAAAAACATTGCATACACCAAAGGTAAGTTGTTGTTTGTGTTTGTGTATATATGTATATGTGGCCCCCTTTAGTAACCATATCAAATCCCCAATAATAAATTTTTACTGCTTTAGAGGCTTGCCTTCTGAAGCTAGGAAAAAGTTTTTATTCACGCTTTTAGTTTATAGCAATATAATCTTTTCCTCCCTTAATACATTTTTTTAGCATTTCAGAAACAGTCACTGCCATTCCTGTAAGAAGTTATGCTGTGTAATCAGAACTATCATCTGAGACCCAAATGATCTAGCTGCGAACATGAGAAGTTATTATATTTAAGTGTCAGATGCACTTATGCATGAGAGACATTATTGTGCTTATAAGCATGTTTAAAAAGATACTAGCGTGCCTACAATTTAGAGGAACACTAGCGTGCCTTTAATAGTTTTATAAGAACACCGCTGTGCCAATATTTTGTCAATTATGTTTTTGAAGACCACTGCTGTGCCCACAATTATTTTAAGAAAAATACTACTGTGTCTGCAAATTTCTGCTACTGTCGAATACTGATCCTGTTGTCATTATTGCTGCATGTTTGTTCCAGCTTCACAAGTGTTCAGTTCTTCGAAGTGTTTATGGCCTTTATTTAAAATAGTGCTTCGTTAGTTTACGTGCTTTTAATAAAATATGTGTCATGTCAGTGCTTTGTTCGTCTAGGATTTCTTCAACTTATATTCCTTTTTTTAATGTCACGTTTGCCCAAGCAACGTTCGACTTAGTTATTAAGTCTGCATGCTGCATGTTATATGAAATGCCATCAACATCAAATGAAAAATGTTGTTAATTGACTATGTCAAGGCTAAATTTAGTTTTAAGTATCCCCCCAAGTAAAGTAAGAAATTATCTCTTGCTTTTCAAATTCCTTGTTGTTTAACTTATCTCTTTATCATCATTATTTTTTTTTTATTATTATTACCGAGTTTTCCTTTTCTCATTGCGTGTGTTCGTACACGTGATAATTAACCGATTTCTATAACGACATGTTCGTATATACCCCCATATTTGGACTATTTTTTCTATTGCTGCTGCCATTGTACGTTTCTATATGTTTCTTTTTGATATTAGGTCCTTTCCTTTTTCAATTCGTTTTATTCTTCTGATACCCAACTTTCCTTTTTTATTATTAATCTGAAACTACTGTTTATCAGTCACTATATGTTCCTTTTACTTGACTTTTTCATCTCATTCCCCTATATCTTGCAACTACTGTGCATATAATCATCTATATCTATTTTCATTATCTCAATATGCCCTCTATGGGTTTACATATTCACTGGTTAGCTTCTCCATCTATTAAATTAATTTCACTGTTCGTACATATATATTTTTGACTTTTCCAATTATTCCTTGTTTCAGACGTCCTTATTTAGTTGTCTATCCTACTAAATGTTCCATAATTTTAACGAATTTTACATAATTGGCCTTGATATCTGTTTTCTTCATATATTTTTCTTTCTTTTTCCTCATTTGTTGGCAGCTCTGGTCCTCTTATCTTGGGTTTAAACTTGTCCCCACTACTTCGTTGGTTTCCGTTCGTATATGTCTTGTTTGACGTGCATTTCTACTGCTTGTTTGTCGTGAGATTCTTCCCCACGCTTAGCTGTTTACTAACGTTATCTACCTCGATTTTGAATTTGCCTATACTCTTCTTTCATGCTTGACATTTGCTTTAAATTTTGAATTTTGGCGTGTTATTTGGTCGAACTAGCTTTGGTACAGTTGATAGACTTAATCCAGGTCTGCAATTTTGAATTTTGATTGTTATGTTATTTCAAAAATGTTGGTGAGTTTAAAGACTTCCCAGGTCATTCATCTAATTCTTGTTCATTAATTCTTCGTAGTTGTTTCATATTTTGTTGCTGCGTAGTCTCTATATCCGTTATGTGGTCTTCTCCACTGCTTATGATTTTCATCAGACTCTTCTGCCTGTCCTGCATCGTATTCCATGCTAGAATTGTCGTTGTAGGTATCCTCGTTTCTCTGGCATTTATACCTATTCGTGTCATCGTTGCCATCCTTGTTTTCACGTCTATACCTATTATTTCCTATACGTTTCCGTTTAAATTTGTCACCCTTATTCCTGATTTCTTCTAGGCATTCTTGTTTCTTTTTGTTTCTTCTATTCCCCATTTCTCTTGTCCATTTTGGCCCAAAACATTCTTCTACTTCTTCTCTCAGACTTTTAGTCCCCAACGTCAGCTTTACATCTGGCTCTTCTCTTAGATTTTCCAAATTTCCATTCGTTTCTCTCAATCTCTCTTCCATTTTGGTTTCATATCTGTTTCTTTTGTGTTTGTGCATCTTTCTAGGCCCTCTAATTCGCTGATTTCTTTCATTCACTCTCTCTATTATTTCATCTATCGGTTCATCATTATTCGCTCTGATTTTCTCTATTATTATCTTACGTACTACATCCATCTTTGTCTCTACTTTACTTTCAAACTTTCGTACTGCCTCGCTTATCTCTTCCATCTCCATTTCTACATCTTTTTTCACTTCTTGTACACTTTTTTCAACTTTCTCTGTGATATTTCTATCTATATTATCCAATCTCTCAATCATCTGCCTCATATTCTGCTCTTGTTCAACAAATTTCTCAGTCATACTTTCTTTTATCTTGTTTATATTCTCCTCTTGTCTTTCGAACCTGTCATTCATATTCTCATTTATATCTTGCCTCATTTCATTCATATCTAGTTTCATGCTATACATATCCCCTTTCATTTCTTTCTTACTTTCATTCATGTCTTGTTTTAGGCCATTTATGCTTTCATTCATATCTGTATTCATACTATTTATGCTCTGCATTAATTTCATCAACATTTCATTGTTACTGTCAGGTTTTTCTTTTGTCGTATTTGTGTCGTCTACCTTACCTAGATCGGGTGTCTGTTCTTCTATTGACGTTTCTCCTCCTGTTTGTACCATTCCTTCTGCTTGTTCTTCCACATTTTCACCAACTTCTTGATCATATCTATTCTCCTGATCTATTTCCATACTTTCCTGCTGTTCATGTTCTCTTTCGTCTCCCCTGTCCTGTCTGTCCTTTGACGTGGTCATTTTTCTTCCCCTAGGCATTTTCTCGACTTCCTTATTATGTTTTGTTTATTTATTTATTTTTTTTTAATTTATTTTACTCGTGGACCTCGAAAGCTCCCACGTTTAGGCGACAATTGATATAGTAAGTTATGCACAGACTTTCGAAGCCCTCACGTTTGGTGCCAATTGTTATAGAATTTCAAAAAATGTAATAAGCTATGGATTTTAAATTTAATTTAATATATAGAATTGATATATATATATACATACATATATATATATATATATATATATATATATATATATATATATATATATATATATATATATATATGTACATATATATATATTTAGTTTTTTAGTTATATTTTAGGTATCTTAGCTTTTAACTTTTATTTTCCTGTAAAGTTTAGTGAAATGTGTTGTAAATGTTGTTATTATGAAATATATGTATTTGTGTATGTAACTTACACCTGGATGTACTCAATGTATTTTTTTTTTACCTGTTTAACACACAGAAAACAACCAATCACATATATGAACTGCCTCTCACCTCAGGGTGCTTAGTAAGCAAGTGGGTTCTAGTCCCCTTTGGTTTTTTTTTTTTTGTAATTTCGAAATATTCTGCCCTATCTAATTTCAGTTCTTTCCTTCCAAATACTCATATATGTGTAAAAGAAAACAAAATAAGGCAAAGGTTTCAAATGATCACCAAACTTAATATTTATTACACTTAAAGAACAAATGACAAAAAACCCAATACTTATTTGCTATTAATCATGTACTTCTTACTTTTGAATTTAGAGCTCTTTGTTTATTTTTTTAACAATGCCAATAAGAAAAAAAATGATCAGTATTATTTGTTTTAAATTTTTAAGACTACTTATATTTATGACTCTCACGCACTTCCTAAAGCCAAACGGTAACGGCACCTATTGACGTTTGAATGATTTATACAATGCCTTAGTACTACGTGCAGTCAATGGACGAGTCCCTTCACTGGCTGGGTATGGTTACTGGTTTTTCAAGCCCTTGGTGTGTGAAATGCAAACCAAGATGGTTGTTTTTTTTTTTTTTTTACGATGAGACCTCTCTACTTTCGTTTGATGTATTTTGAATTTTGCGAGTTATTTACTATTCTTTTTGAAGCTGGGGATATGTCGCACAATAAATGTAAATATTTATTTACTTTACTCACAGTTTATCTGGTCTGTTTCTGAGCTTCCGTGTTGTGACTCCTTTTGATTGTTTACTTCTCTTCAAAAATGTACCTCCTTCTCGTTTTAAATTTTATAAAAATATTTCAATCCCTTTTTTAATATCAAAAAAATTTCAATCTATCTAATCTTTTAATCAAAATGTCCCCGTCTAATAATTTAATAATAATCTCAATCTTTTTTCATCTCAAAAATTTTCAATCTCATACTTTTTATCAAAATTTTTCCATCTGTTTATTATTTTTCCTTGTAACCAGCGTAACTAATAAAAAACTGTTATCTGCCTGCTTCAAATAAAATATCCTAACAAATTTTAACACAATAATCGTTTTTCATCATCTCCTCGGATACATACATACATCTGATTGTTGTTAGTCAATGAGAGAATAATTAACCTAACTATAATTTTAGTGTCAGTTTGACGTCTGTCCTAAATAAAAAACAGCTGACTTAAACATAGGTTATGACATGACATTTCTTACAATTTAACACTCAAATTTTGACATCTTACTATTCTTAAAGCTAACAATATCCTTAATTCTAACAAACAATAACATCTTAAATTACATAACAGCTATCAAACAATAATACCTTAAACTATCTAATTAAACTGGTCATACCTTTACACCTGCCTTGCCTCCTTTCAACACATATATATATCTGTAAAATTTAGTTTCTCCCTGCCTTACAGTGCAAAAACATTGCATACACCAAAGGTAAGTTGTTGTTTGTGTTTGTGTATATATGTATATGTGGCCCCCTTTAGTAACCATATCAATATATATATATATATATATATATATATATATATATATTTATTTATTTCGGTTTTTGGTTCCAGGGGTCCTAAATAGCGCTAATTTGAAGAAAATTTTCAAAATTCAAAAGTCGCGATCTCCTCAGTGCATTTTTTAAAGAAAGTTTACTAAAAATTGAATTTGTTTTACCTCCTATTGTAATTATTTTAAAGTTATACATCAGATGCAATATAAAAGTTTAATAAATGAGTTAAGAAATTAAAAATGATTACTCGTTATACTGTATAGTTTTTCAGTGGAAGAGAAAAATAAAGAGATTCTTCTTCATAAAACAGATTATCTCTAACTTTTGTTGATCGATGATGATGCTATAAATGTCGTTCGTCTATTTATGGCTTTAAGGAGCTTTGCTGCTTACATTATTAATGGCAACTCATCTACCAAGCGGATTAGTATGGCATTTTGCCCGCTGAACAGAAATGTCCAAGAAAAATTGCCAATTTTAAATTTAAAGTATTCATTTATTTCGAGGAGGCTGAGATAATGTTGTGTAATATGTTTGGTAGTTACTGGGTGTTTTCATAAATGGTTCTTGTCTATGCCCTGCCAACATCTGGCAAGGAGTGTGAAATAATACACAAGCCACAACTCAGTACACTGACATGTCATTTTTCTTTTCCATAAACTAAATTAATAGCAGCTCCTTTGATGAATTAATCATGCTTTTTTACTCTGTAACTTCTGTCTGTCTTCTTTCGTGAAGAATACATTTTTTGAGATCCCCGTCTGTCATATTAATCAAAACATGCTTTTCGGAGTATAAGGGTAAATTATTACCTTTGAAATGTTTTAGAAGAAGTTAGAGATTTTTCCTTTTTTGACAGCTTGATACAGATCTGCTACAAGGGCAGTTCTAATAATAGCTGTGAAATATACGTAAACATCTAACCCAGAAATGCTGTTTCCAAAGGAAACCATATCGGCAAATACACCTGGTGTTTTGCCGTTGCCATCCAAATTAGCAAACATGGTGTTACCTATTGGAATTAGTTGTGTATACAGACGGTTCAGCAGGTGAGGGAACTATGGAACAGAGCTCATCTGAGCAGTGCCCATGCAGATATTTATAAAAGAGAGAGAAGTCACTAACGGCACGTCGGTGGGCAAGGGATGGCAGCCTTTGTGTGAGGGTAGGGTTACCAATGAGACGTATAGCTCTCTTCTGAATGGAGTCTAGGATGGCGAATGTAGAAGCGGCAGCGGCACCCCAAATGTGTGTGCAGTATTCGAGGTTTGGCCTTATTTATGAAGTATATAAGGTATAGAGATTAGCTGGTGAAACGTATTTGCGAGCCCGGAAGAGGAAACCTAATTTCTTAGCAGCCGCTTCGGCAATTGATGTGACATGTTGGTACCAACTGAGATTTCGATCCACATAAATGCCAACAAGTGAAAATGACTCATTACTTTGAATAACTTGGTTGTTCATTGTGATGGGTCTAGGGCTGGTGTATCTCTTATGAGATAGAAAGCAAGACTGAGATTCAATGGAGTTGAATTGTACAAGATTTCTACTTCCCCAGTCTAATATTTTTGGAGATCCACAGAGACAGAACCCTCAATGAGTCTGAGATCCTCATCTAATTGGACTAAAGAGACAGGCTTAGAATATTGTATACTTGAGTGGAGGGTGCTGCCATCTGCGTAACTGTGAACTGAGTTGGATGTGCTCGAGAAGAGGTCAGTGATGTGGAGAAGAAACAAAGTAGGGACTAAAGCTGAACCTTGAGGGACTCCTGCATTAACAGTTTAGAGGAATGGCCATCCATGACAACAGAAATGCTCGGGTTGGAGAGGAAATTTGCTGTCCAGATACAGAGTTTTGGTGGTAGGACATAGGCCGGAAGTTTATGAAGCAGCGTTGCGTGCCAGACCTGGTCGAATTCTTTCGATATGTCTAGAGCGACAATATGAGATTCACCGTGTAGTTCCATAGACTTGCTCCAAGAATGGGTGACAAAGGAAAGGAGGTCAGCAGTTGATCTGCGCTGACGGAATCCATACTGCCTGTCGTGTAGTAGACTGTGTTTTTCAAGACTACAGGGTGAATTGCTGACTGCAAAGGCCTCCGCCGCTCTCCCTTGTGGATCGGTTTTTGAAGATCCTAGCCATTCCTTATTATGAACATTGAAGTCACCAAGAATAGTGAACTCGGAGGAGGGATATTCAGAAATCAGATAGTCGGTTTTTCAGAAAGGTAGTCAAAGAGCTGGACAAAGTTGTTGTCAGAAGGTGACCGGTAAATGCAATAGATGAATTTAGTTGCAGCCCTGAAAGAGAGTTTTATCCATAGTATGTCTTTTCTTCCAGCTTCTAAAATGGGGAGTCTGGTGCAGGGTAGATTGCTGCGGACGTATGCGCACACGCCTCCATGCAATCTGAAGGAAGTAAGGAGCTCATACCCCGGTAAATTAAGGTGATTAGTGGCTGTTTTGGTACTGATTTGGGTTTCCGTGAGGAAGAGGAGTTGAGGCCTGTTAGCCTGGAGGAAATGGTGGACGGAGTTCAGGTTAGAATTTAGGCCACACATATTCGAAAAGGATATGTTAAATCTTGATGTTGGCGCCCCCTGTACACCACTCCCCGGAGATCCGGATGGAGGGGTATTTTACCTCAGAAATCTTTTGTACAAGAAGGAGCCATCATCATTTTTGCTTATAAGGGAAACAGACTCATACACCAGAACCAGAAACGTCCGTTGGGACTTCACCGGTGCCTTGATGTATGGGGTGGTACCTCCTCGGCCGTGAAAAAAATCCTTTACTATTACGTAAAGGGAAATTCCACTAACACCTCGCGAAAGTAAGTGATGTAAGACACGGTTTCTTACACGTGTCGCCATCTCATTGGGGAACCAAGTAGTATGCTGTAATGTTGTCACGGCAGCTCCAAATAACACAGAATGTTAAAAAATGGAGACTGTGTACAACCAACTAACGATTTAGTAAATTGTCAGCTCTGGCCCATTTATTCCCCAATATAAGGACAAAGTATGTAAGGCTAGATGTATTTTCACCACAGTTTGAACCAGAAATAGTTTTTCGAGGCAGGCTACCATAGCCGTAGTGTATTTTCGCTGCAATTAGGCTGCCGTAGTGACGAGCTCTAATTAGAACGAAACCGGTTTACGGTTCTAATTGTGGTGAGAATACATCTAGCCTTACATATTTTGTCCCTATATTAGGGTAGAAATGGGCCAGGGCTGAAAAATTTACAAAATTGTTAGTTGGTTGTACAGAGTCTCTATTTTTAGTGAATTTTCTTAGAAAAAAATCACTAATGAGGAGATCTCGACTTTTGAATTTTGAAAAAATTTCTTCAAATGAGCGCGATCTAGGACCCCTAGAACCCATATTCGGGGTCAGTTTCAATTTTTATATCTTTATATATATATATATATATATATATATATATATATATATATATATATATATATATATATATATATATATATATATATATATACATATATTTATATATATATATATATATATGTATATATATATATATATATATATATATATATATATATATATATATATATATATATATATATATATATGTATCACACCGATAACTCAAAAAATAATGGGCCGATTTTGATAAAATTTGGCATGTGCCTTTCTTTTGTAAATGGCTTGGATAAGTTCGTTAGTCAGGAAAATCGGACGAGGTTTTCCGGGAAAATTTTGAGTTTTCATTCGAAAAAAATTCTTATCTCAAAGAATAATAGGCCGATTTTGATAAAATTTGGTATGTACCTTCCCTTTGTAAATGGCTTTGACAAGTTCGTAAATCAAAAAAATCGGACGAGGTTTTCCGGGAAAATTTTTAGTTTTCATTCGAAAAGAATTCTTTTCTCAAGAAATAATGTGCCGAATTTAATAAAATTTGGCACGTACCTTCCTTTTGTAAATGACTTTGACAGGTTTGTTAGTCAGGAAAATCGGACGAGGTTTTCCGGGAAAATTTTGAGTTTTTATTCGAAAAAAATTCTTATCTCAAAGAATAATAGGCCAATTTTGATAAAATTTGGCATGTACCTTCCTTTTGTAAATGGCTTTGATAAGTTCGTTAATCAAAAAAATCGGACGAGGTTTTCCGGGAAAATTTTTAGTTTTCATTCGAAAAGAATTCTTTTCTCAAAAAATAATGTGCCGATTTTAATAAAATTTGACACGTACCTTCCTTTTGTAAATGGCTTTGACAGGTTTGTTAGTCAGGAAAATCGGACGAGGTTTTCCGGGAAAATTTTGAGTTTTTATTCGAAAAAAATTTTTTTCTCAAAGAATAATAGGCCGATTTTGATAAAATTTGGCATGTACCTTCCTTTTGTAAATTACTTTGATAAATTCGTTAATCATAAAAATCGGACGAGGTTTTCAGAGAAAATTTTGAGTTTTCATTGAAAAAAAAATTTTTTCTTAAAAAATAAAAAATCTATGATAACCAAATTCGGTAGATAGGTTTACGATATAAAAAGTAAACTATAGACGAAAATTTAGATTTCTATCTTACAAGAAAAAAAAGTTATAATAAAATATTTTGTGCCAGATCATTTCTATGAAAATTCACTATCATAACGCACTTGCTGCGTCCAGGCTTTTTAATATTATGTGTTATTTGGGGCTGCCGTGACAAATACTACTTGTTTCCGCAAGACGTGTAAAAAGTGTGTCTCACATTTCACTTAGTTATGTGTATGTTTAATTTTATTTTATTACCTTAACAAATTATATAAGGTATGGCTTATTTGCTATTTTCTTAAAACTATTCAAGTGCCGATTCACATATTCGTATTTCTTAGGTATCTAAGAACAAATGTACTATTATATTCCTATAATATCCTATAATGGAAATTCTGTGCCGTTGGCTATTTAAATATATAAATAAATAAATTAAACCTTACCACGTCAGACTTCGCTCTTGAACGTCATGTAAATTGCTTTAATAAACAAAAGTCTGGACGCAGCAAGTGCGTTATGGTAGCGAATTTTTTAAAAGTATTTTTAATAGCAAATGTCTTCCTTTGATGAAAGCAGGCATCAAACTTGGTTGCCTATATAGTAGAAACAATGTACCATATTTCATCAAAATAAATTTATTGTTTAAAAATATATAAACATTTTTCAAATCTCTCGATGCAGCAAGTGTGTTATGGAAGTGAATTTCCATAAAAATGTTTGCGAGAAGGCATCAATCTGATTACCGGTATATCCTATGTAGTAGAAACTATATTTTATCAAAATTACTTATGGTTTGAAAACATACCAGAATTTTCCGAAAATAAACTTAGATGTTGGTTTCCTAACCAACAAACCTTACGTTAATAGCAAATTGAGTTATTGAAATTTGAAGGATTTAATGAAAATTCGGTAAACTTGCAGATTAGCTCCCGAACGCTTTTCAAAAAATTGTTTTCAGAAACATTACTAGGACCACACCTGTATGCAGAAACCACAAGAAAAATTTCTTGTCCACAACCCCCAAGGAAGTTACGGGACTGGGAGTGACTAGGGGTGCTGGGCGGGGTAGGTAGTAAAAAGAAATATGAGCAGAAAAATCGAAGAAAACTGCTTGAAAGCTGCCTATTTGAAGTCATATCCCCATTACACCCTGCCTACCCCGCACAGCACCCCTATTTGCGACTTGTGGCTGGGGTGGGGGTTGCGGGGTGGCTGCTGCGTCGTGGGGATTTTCCTTCCCCCTCGCGTGTATACAACCACACTCGCTGCATAAACCATGTCTTGTTCCTACGCGCCAAGGCAGTTACGGCACCTGGGGGGGGGATAGGGCTGCTGTACGGGGTAGGCAGGGTTTAAGGGTATATGGCTACAAGATGTGAAAAAGACAGCTTTCAAGCCCGTTTAATTCGAATTTTCTGCTTATATTTCCTTTTTACTACCTACGCCGTCGAGCACTGCTACTCACTCCTGGTCTCGTAACTTCCTTGTGGGGTGTGAACAAAACATTTGTCTTGGGGTTTGTGGATCCAGGGTGTGCGCTAAGCAGGTTTCTGAAAACAGTTTTTTGAAAAGCGTCCTGGAGCTAAACTGCAAATTTACCGAAAATTCGCTACCAAAACGCACTTACTGAGTCCAGATTTTTTTCTTACAAACGCATCATATTTCGATAAAAAATGCAAAAATCCAGTCACGAAATTGTTCTACGA
Organism: Tillus elongatus; assembly: GCA_964006375.1. Lineage (NCBI taxonomy): Eukaryota > Metazoa > Arthropoda > Insecta > Coleoptera > Cleridae > Tillus > Tillus elongatus. The sequence continues at coordinate 160,381,538 of OZ023264.1, read as the reverse complement.
AAATTAGCTAAAAGAATATTATACACCCCTACTCACTCTTGGTTCCGTAACTTCCTTGGGAGTGTGAACAAGAAATCTTTCTTGGGGTTTGTGGATCCAGGGGGGGGGGGGGGGGGTCTAGGCAGGTTTCTGAAAACAGTTTTTTGAAAAGCGTTCGGGAGCTAAACTGCAAATTTACCGAAAATTCGCTACCAAAACGCACTTACTGCGTTCAGATTTTTTTCTTACACACGCATCATATTTCGATAAAAAATGCAAAAATGCATTAACGAATTTGTTCTACGAAAATTAGCTTAAAAAAATTATAGACCGTTAAACCATAAACTTCACTAAACCTACGGCGAAAGTATCAACTTTACTAAACCGACAGCCAAAGCATCAGAGACAGGGTTTATTTGAAATGAATTTTCTGTAAACATTTTAGTAAAATGAAGGGCAATGGCGGTTGAGTATGAAACTTAAGGGTTTGCAAAACACTCTTCTTGCATATTTTCTTTTCAAAATCCGTATTTGTTTCACGTTCTTTGCCTACACATTGCCAATTTTGACGTTTATAATTGAGAGTTTGACGTTTTGAGGAAAACTTCAAAATTTGTTTCTTTAACTGCCCATAACTTCTTTGCCTTTAAAGATAGAAACCTACATTTTGGTACAGAGTTCTTTCTTTATAATACAAACATGTGTATTGGTTGCCCTCACTTTGTTATTCACGGAGATATAAATTTTTTTGGAAAGAAAACACAAAATTTTTCGGGAAAACCTGGTCCGATTTTCCTGGCTAACGAACTTATCCAAGCCACTTGCAAAGGGAAGGTACTCACCAAACATGATCAAGATTGGTCTATTATTTTTTGAGTTATCGGTCATATTTATATATATATATATATATATATATATATATATATATATATATATATATATATATATATATATATATATATATATATATATATATATATATATATATATATATATATATATATATATATATAAACACAGATCTCCTCATTAGCGAAATAAAATTTTAAAAAATCGCTAAAATAAATATCATGCATGGCATTGTATTTGAATTGCAATTGAAGCACTAATTTTATTTGTCTGTGTATCTATCTAAGTACACTTGGAGAACACCCAAATCACCACAACACATATTTCGTTTCGTTGACAAAGTCAACATCTTCAGAGGAAGAAAAATTCTAACATAAAAAACTAGATCCCGTATATTTATATCGCGTCAAGGTAAACGAACTAGTCCGAAGTAAAGTTGTCGTCCAAGAACGATCGTTTGTTTATTGCGCAGTGAAACAGGTCGGAGAACTGCTTTGATCTTTTGGTCGACAAATTTATGACCCTTATCTAATATAGGTATTAAAAGGACCAGAGTTCTTTAAAGAAACGGCACGTTTCTTTTCGATCTAGAAATTTACTATGTGGATATTGGTTCATGCCGATAAAGACATCTGGTGAGATAAACAACATAAACTCAACTCATCTCTTTTTAAAATAGAAAACTAAAAACCCAGATGTCTGTCTCACCGTGTTAACTTTAACAAAGGAAAAATAGTTCAACTAAAATACTACATAAAAACTATATTTATATTGATTTTAATTCTACGTGAAAATATTTATATTGACTACATATATACAAAAAACCGAAGCGGTATTTAAATCAAGACAAACATAGTGATTAGTATATGTATAAACTGGTCGAGTTATTGACAATAATTCACTGTTCTACCTGATTAAAATTTAAATTTCTTAGTAAATAGATTGATCAATTTTCCGTTGAGTAAAAATAGATTTAATACAGAATTAAAATACATAAAAAATGTGGCGAGATATAACGGTTACTCGGATGATTTAATAGACAAATTAGTTAACAAATACAGAACAAAGAAGTTGATATCTGAATGTACGACATTTAAGAATGATAAAATCGAGAAAAAAATTGTGTGTTTACCTTATGAACCACGAATCACAAAGGGTTTGGAAAGTATTTTTAAGAAAGCCGATTTACATTTGACGTTTTCGACGAAAAGTAATTTAAAAAATTTGTTGGGTAATACGAAAGACAAAGACAAAGTCACTGAAATGTCTGGAATTTATGAGATTAGTTGCAAAGATTGTGATCTTAAATACGTGGGCCAAACTAGGAGAAACATAGCCACCAGATTTCGTGAACATCTCGCACAGTTACGATATGGTACGGTGGAGAAATCATGTGTGGCACAACATATATGGGATAATAACTACCACATTGACAAAGAAAATTTGAAACTTGTCAAAAATGTCAGACGTCAAACTATGCTTGATTCATTAGAAAGTATTTTTATATTAAGGTCTATTGAGAACAAAACTTCATTAAATCGTGCGGCACCTGTAATTTCTAGCTCTTTGTTTTCTCTTTGCATTTGACCGCTTAAATACTCCTAATTTGTCTGGTAGAACAGTAAATTATTGTCAATAACTCGACCGGTTTATACATATACTAATCACTATGTTTGTCTTGATTTAAATACCGGTTCGGTTTTTTGTATATATGTAGTCAATATAAATATTTTCACGTAGAATTAAAATCAATATAAATATAGTTTTTAAGTAGTTTTTTAGTTGAACTATTTTTCCTTTGTTAAAGTTAACACGGTGAGACAGACACCTGGGTTTTTAGTTTTCTATTTTTAAAAGAGATGAGTTGAGTTTATGTTGTTTATCTCACCAGATGTCTTTATCGGCATGAACCAATATCCACATAGTAAATTTCTAGATCGAAAAGAAACGTACCGTTTCTTTAAAGAACTCTGGTCCTTTTAATACCTATATTAGATAAGGGTCATAAATTTGTCGACCAAAAGATCAAAGCAGTTCTCCGACCTGTTTCACTGCGCAATAAACAAACGATCGTTCTTGGACGACAACTTTACTTCGGACTAGTTCGTTTACCTTGACGCGATATAAATATACGGGATCTAGTTTTTTATGTTAGAATTTTTCTTCCTCTGAAGATGTTGACTTTGTCAACGAAACGATCGTAAGGTCTCTGAAATATGTGTTGTGGTGATTTGAGTGTTCTCCAAGTGTACTTATTAGTGCTCATCACAGGTTCCAGTTTTCACATTGTGAATCATCTATAATAGGCAAAGACACAGAGACGGAATCTGAACAAAGTAGTGACATATTTTAAAGATTAAACGTGGAGGCGACTAGAGGACGATATTGCGGCCTTGCCATGATGACGTAGGGCAGAGTGTGTGTCTCGAGCTAGCGACACTTGTACATAATGGCATTGTGCGGTCAGACCGGCGTTTCCGACATTCCCCTGTCACCTTATCAGGGCACCAAGCTTGATGCGGTGTCAGCCTATTCACCTGCCTTCCTTTTATTTAACACATATCTAAGAGCTTCAGAGAAATCAATAGCAACACGATAGCGTGCATTACATTTGCATCGAATTTCTGTTGACAGTTTATAAGCATGGAATATTGTGGCATCGAAACTGTTGTTTTGTTTTATGTTGCATAAGTACTCTTAGGGCAACACAAATAACTACAAGATGTGTTTCCTTTGACCCACAAAATATATATTTTTTAATTTAAACAACGCACCACGAGGGCTTACAGCCTAAATACTATCGTACCGTGGGTGTTGACAGGGAGGAAAGAGGCAACTTGTTAATTCTGGACTTGAAGGTTTGGAGGTTTGGGGGAGAAGGAAAAACATGTGCCGGCAAGGAATTCCACAACTTGGAAGTCCTCGGGACAAAATAGCGGGCATAACAAGATGTTCTATGTCTGGTGACCTAGACAGTAAAAGGGTGCATTCGCTCTGCTCCCCTGGTAGATCTGTTGGGGGTAGCAGGTGGAGGAACTATGGAAGAAAGCTCCTCTGAGCAGTGCCCGTGTAGACATCGGTAAGAGAGAGAGAGAGAGGTCACCAACGGCACGTCGGTGGACAAGGGATGGCAGCCTTTGGGTGAGAGTACGATCACCGATGAGACGTACAGCTGTCTTCTGAATGGAGTCCAGGATAGCGAGTGCAGAAGCGGCAGCAGCACCCCAGATGTGGGAGGAGTATTCGAGGTTTGGTCTTATTTTTGAAGTATATAAGGTATAGAGATTAGCTGGTGAAAAGTATTTGCGAGCCCGGGAGAGGAAACCTAATTTCTTAGCGGCCGCTTCCGCAATTAATGTAACATGTTGGTGACAATTGAAATTTCGATCCACAGAGATGCCAACAAGTGAAAAGGACTCATTACTTTGAATAACTTGGTTGTTTATTGTGATGGATCTGGGGCTGGTGTATCTATTATGAGAAAGAAAGCAAGACTGTGATTTGGTGGGGTTTAATTGTACAAGATTTCTACTTCCCCAGTCTAATATTTTTTGGGGATCCACGGAGACAGATCCTCCATAAGTCTGCGATCCTCGTGTAATTGGGTTAAAAAGACAGGCTTAGAATATTGTATATTTGAGTGGAGGGTGCTGTCGTCCGCGTAACTATGAACTGGGTTGGATGTGCTAGAGAGGAGGTCATTGATGTGGAGAAGAAACAAAGTATGGGCTAAAGCTGAACCTTGAGGAACTCCTGCATTAATTGCATACAGTTTATAGGAATCGTCATCCACGACAACAGAAATGCTCCGGTTGGAGAGGAAATTTTCTGTCCAGGTACAGGATTTTGGTGGTAGGCCATAGGCCGGAAGTTTATTAAGCAGTGCTGCGTGCCAGAATTCTTTGGATATGTCTAGAGCGACAATCTGGGATTCACCGTGTAGTTCCATAGACTTGTTCCAAGAATGGGTGACAAAGGAAAGGAGGTCGGCAGTTGATCTGCGCTGACGGAATCCATACTGCCTGTCGTGTAGACTGTGTTTTTCAAGAAATTTTAGTAATTAGGTGTTTATATACTTTTCCATTAGTTTAGAGATGACTGAAAGAAAAGAAATAGGCCTGTAGTTGCTAGGAAGCGCTTTGAATCTTTTCTTGGGGACGTGTTGTACTCAAGCAGTTTTCCAGTTACTAGGGAATATGCCTCTGTTGTAAGATGTCTGAAACAGACGAGTCAGGACAGGAGCAAGTTCTGGTGCACATTTTTTGAGAACAATTGCTGGGAGCTCGTCAAGGCCAGAGGCTTTCCTGGTATTAAGAGAAGAGAGCATATTTCGTACCTTTTTAGTTTTGAAAATGATATCCGTCATTTTATGCGCGACATTGATCCAAAATACATTTTCCTTTGATCCACAAAAATTTAGTCCATAATATAATTGAAAATAATTACCAGCACAGCTAAGCTATTACATTGTTTCACCAACCCTGTTCACATTTCTTGTGACTGCTGATTAAGTGATTCCTTCACAGCGTTTCGTTCTTTTCTATCAGACTATAAGCTCTAACCCTTCCCCGCTAATTTAGTGGATAAAAATATGAAATCACACAGTGATAGATCTGTGTTTTAGCGTGGATACTTTGAAATTCGTGATTTCTTTGGTTGACTATTTTGTTTTGCCACATGGTCGGCATGGTGCGAAGTATTGTCGTAAGCAGAGTGACACCCAGTATAAGCTCCTTTTGGCGTTTTTGTCGTATAGCTTGATAAATATTGGTCACACTTTAGTTGTACATGTTTTAAGATTGATATTCACTATAGGCTCCTTAAAGTCTATCAGCAAAGGTCGTTCATGCCCAAAAATAATGCTAACATCGCATTGCTACCGGTAGACTGTGCTCTTACTACTTTGCTGGTAGTGAACCTACATGTTTCCATTGCATCACTGTCAATTTACTTCTATTAGAAAGTATTGGCAAAATAAAATTTTGAACCTCTTTTTTTCGATAAGGCCAATGAGGATCTTACACGACTGACAGCCTTCCGATTCCTCCGAATGGCGGAACGTGTAGACATTTAGCTTGCTTTGACACAACTTCGCTCCATATAAATTTACCATACGAACAAAAAAAAATATTTGACGCTTCTACTGGGGATCGAATCCAGGATCCTTGTAGTCAGAGGCAAACGTTCTTACCACTCAACCACTGAACCACAGAAACTGCAAGCCAATTTTTTTTAACATCAGTCTATTTCCGCGACTATGGTGAATTGCCGACGCTAGGGAGCAGTTTCACCTCATTATCCTGCAAATTTTGTCAAACCCCCTGCCTTTCTGCAAGAAGGATAGTTTTCGGTGTGATATCGGTATGTGTGTGTATGTGTGCTTTGTTTCTTTAACGTCAGTCTATTTCCGCCACTATGGCCAATCACCGACGCCAGGTAGCAGTTTCACCCCACTATCCTGGAAATTTCGCCGAACCCCTGCTTTTCCGTAAGGAGGGTATGTGTGCCCAGCATCACATGGACAAGAGACCGACGGCTCTACGCCCCCTCTGAAAAGCGTAATGTTCAGACATTCAACTTGCTGAAATACAATGCCACAACCTCGGTTGCTGTTAATTTTTACAGTATATACTGAAAAAGTGAAAGGGAACCTTGGGAATTGAATTCAGTACGCTTCGGTTCAGAGGCACACGTTTTTAGTGAATTTTCTTTAAAAAAATTCACTAATGAGGAGATCTTAACATTTGAATTTCAATTAACTGAAAAGATAATGGGCCGATTTTGATCAAATTTGGTGAGTAACTTTTTTTTGTAGGTGACTTGGATGAGTTCGTTAGCCAGGAAAATCAGATTTGGTTTTCTTTTCGAAAAAATGCATATCTCTCAAAGTAACAAGGCAATCGCGACCAAATCTGGTAGGCGGTTTTACATTGTAAAAACCAAACTATATACCAAAAAATAGATCTCTAAGTTAGAAGAAAAAAGTTATAAGCATTAAATGAAGCAAAATTTTATTGTGTGTCATCATCAGGTCATATCACGGCGCAGAAAGGTCACGAACTACCAGAAAAATTACTTGAACGTGTCAAACTGGAGATGTGAAACGTAAAAATTAGTGTAACTATTGCGGTTTATGAATGGTGAATATTGCATAAAATGTATATTAAAATGTTCTATATTTATGCTATACTCTTCTCATTTGTTAAAATAGTTCCAATGCCTCTAAAATGAACCTTACATATTACAAATAAATAACGGAAGACCATTATGAGTTATCTCTAAACTAAAAGGGTACGAAACATGCTCTCCTCTCTTAATACCAGAAAAGCCTCTGGCCTTGACGAGATCCCAACAATTGTTCTAAAAAAATGCGCACCAGAACTTGCTCCTGTCCTGACTCGTCTGTTTCAGACATCTTACAATAGAGGCATATCCCCTAGTAACTGGAAAACTGATCGAGTACAACCCGTCCCCAAGAAAGGATCCAAAGCGCTTCCTAGCAACTACAGGCCCATTTCTCTCCTTTCAGTCGTCTCTTAAGTGATGGGAAAGTATATAAACACCGAATTACTAAAATTTCTTGAAAAACACAGTCTAATCCACGACAGGTAGTATGAATTCCGTCAGCGCAGATCAACTGCCGACCCCCTTTCCTTTGTCACACATTTTTGGAACAAGTCTATGGAACTACACGGTGAATCCCAGATTGTCGCTCTAGACAAATCCAAAGCATTCGACCAGTTCTGGCACGCAGCGCTGCTTAATAAACTTCCGGCCTATGGCTTACCACCAAAACTCTGTACCTAGACAGCAAATTTCCTCTCCAACCGGAGCATTTCTGTTGTCGTGGATGGCCATTCCTCTAAACTGTATCGAATTAATGCAGGAGTTCCCCAAGGTTCAGCTTTAGCCCCTACTTTGTTTCTTCTCCACATCAGTGACCTCCTCTCTAGCACATCCAACCCAGTTCACAGTTACGTAGACGACAGCACCCTCCACTCAAATATATAGTATTCTAAGCCTGTCTCTTTAGCCCAATTAGATGAGGATCGCATACTCATGGAGGGTTCTGTCTCCGTGGATCTCCAAAAAATATTAGACTGGAGAAGTAGAAATCTTGTACAATTCAACCCCACCAAATCACAGTCTCGCTTTCTTTTTCATAAGAGATACACCAGCCCTAGACCTATCACAATGAACAACCAAGTTATCCAAAATAATGAGTCCTTTTCACTTGTTGGCATTTCTGTGGATGGAAATCTGAATTGGCACCAACATGTCACATCAATTGCAGAAGCGGCTGCTAAGAAATCAGGTTTTCTCTTCCGGGCTCGCAAATACTTTTCACCAGCTAATCTCTACACCTTATATACTTTATAAATAAGACCAAACCTCGAATACTGCTCCCACATCTGGGGTGCTGCTGCTGCTTCGACACTCGTTATCCTGGATTCCATTCAGAAGAAAGCTATACGTCTCATCGGTGACCCTACCCTCACCCACTGACCTGACCTGACCTCTCTCTCTCTCTTTTATAGATATCTGCACGGGCACTGCTCAGAGGAGCTTTCGTCCATAGTTCCTCCACCTGCTGCCCCCAACAGATCTACCAGGGGAACAGAGCGAATGCACCCTTTTGCTGTTCAAGTCACCAGACATAGAACATCTTGTTATGCTCGCTCTTTTGTCCCGAGGACTTCCAAGTTGTCGAATTCCTTGCCGGTACATGTTTTTCCTTCTCCCCCGAACCTACAAACCTTCAGGTCCAGAATTAACAAGTTGCCTCTTTCCTACTTGTCGACACCCACGGTACGATAGTATTTAGGCTGTAAGCCCTCGTGGTGTGTTGCTGAAATTTAAAAAGAAATCTACTTTCTATTGCACTTTGATTGCCCAGCCTTATGGTAGTTAGTCGAGGGGTTATATCGTATTTTAAGGTTGATTCCAATATTTTTAGCGACGTTTTTTGAAATGAAATATACGGACTTTTAAGACTTTAAATTCAAGTTTAATAGCATCTGTCCTTCGTGGGTATAGCCGTTCCGTAGTTAACGTAGACGTAGAGATTTGTGACTTCAGAAGAGTTTATTTTCTTCTCTGCAACCGGATTCAGTTTTTACAGCATCAACTGGCAAAATAATTTTCTCTGTGAAGCCACATAAAAAGTATCTAGTTCTGTATTTAGATTAGATTTTGAATATCTTTCAGTCATTTAAATTATTTTATTAGCAAATTTTCTTGTACAAAATGTACTTTTAATAGCAAATTTTTTTATAAAAGGATTTAATGAATTTTCTTTGAAAAAACATGTATTGTTAATTTTTGTATGAAACATTATTCAATTGATCCAACATTCTTTAAACGACATTCGCCGAAAATGGATTTTCCTGCAAACAAATTATTTTATTTTTAATTTTAATTACAGATTAGATATATAATTTGAATTTTATGGATTCTTTTAGCAAAATTTTGTGTAAAAAATATTTTCCAAGTTTTCGCAAAAATGTTTTTGTACTTCCGTAGATATCATTTTTTGAAAGATTTTTTTTTTGTGAAATTTTGGTAATTAATGATAAATGTTTAATAAGTTATTATAAAAAAATGTTTTCGGATTTTGTTGTACTTTTTCAAACAATAAAGTTATTTTGATTAAATATGGTACATTGTTTTTACTCCATGGCTAACCAAGTTTGATTGCTGCTTTCATTAAGAAAATATATTGGCTATTAATTTTTATGAAAATTCACTACCATAAGGCACTTTCTGCGTCCAGACTTTTACCCCAGAACCACCGAGGATCTAAGACAAACAGTTGTGTCTTTTTATGTACAATGAATATACCTAGCTGCTAAAATGTAAGGTTTTCTTAGTTTCTTCGTTTCAGATATGTACTACTATTTTGCATAGAAAGATAAAAGCAAAAAAACTATCAAAACAAAACAAAATAGTGCTGCAAATCGAATCATAACTTCCACATAGCTGTGATAATTTATTTTCCTCAGAAAGACATTCTGATGGAATGAATTTGGGGCCCATGAGTTGCCAACAAAGAAAATATTTATATGCCTGTGTCCATAAACTTTTTAAAGGTTATATTACTCGAGTTTTATTGAAAAAATATCAGTTTTCACCGAATCACCCCTTATTTATCCCCTAACCCTTTAAGCGATCTTACCCAAGAACCATTCGAAGCGTTCCTTTGTCGGGTGATAAATGGATACCAAATTTGGAGATGCTATCTCAATTCGTTCGAAAGTTATTGCGCCTATTAACAGACCGACTTACATGTCGACAAACCGACCGACAGACAAACAAATTTTCGTTCCAGAATCAAGTTTTCTATGTGTTTTGACACTTTTTACACCGTTTCATCAAAAAAAATTCGAAATTTTTGGCAACAATATTCCACCCCCGCAGATCCAATCCCTAATTTAGCTTCAGCACAGAATACCTGACGTTTGATAACATTAAAAGTTTCCTAATACACAAACCCTACACCGTTGTATTACTTGAGTTTTAACGAAAAAACGTCAATTTTCACCAAATCACCCCCACTTACCCTCTACCCCTAAAGCGATTTTACCCAAAAACAATACAAACCGTTCGTTTGTTAGGTATACCAAATTTGAAGACGATATCTCAATTCGTTCTAAAGTTTGTAACGATTCACTTTGTACCTGGAATCATTACTGATTTAAAAACCCCCAAGCATCTAAATAATACCAAAAACCCTGTCTATATTAAGTACTTCAAGTTTTTGATTTCAAAATTATTTTGATGAAAGGTCGCTAAATCTTGAAGTACCGTAACCCTCTTTACAGCATTTCTAATTTGTACGTTAAAATTCAATATATGTTTGCCAAGGAAAAGTGCGTCGCATTTTGCTGAAGGAATATTTTCAAAAAATAAATATCGTTGCGACTGGGTCTGTAATTTTCCGTATCGGTTATGTCACCCAAGAACGACCGTTTGAACCGTTGAACAAATTCCTGGCAAAATCTTCAACTGTAGACACGGGAGGCGTGACGGCAGGAAAGAGGGGTGAGAGCTGAACGCACAGCACGCGGGCTCGGGAGGAGACACAGTTTGGCGCTTGCCGAGTAAACAACTGTCAATTGCGGTGGCTAAAAACTATCTTAAAAATGGGCGATAAGAACCTTTTTGTTATCTATACTATCTAATAATAATTGTCAGTAATTGTTTAAAGTCATTTGAGCGGTTTTTGAGTTTAAATAAACGTCGTGTTTGGCATAAAAACGCGAGTTAAGTTGTGGTTCTTTGTTTTCGACCTGGTCCATTTCTTACGTTAATCAGAAAGAGTCTCTGAGTATCACCGAATTTTGAGTCAATCGGCAGTGAATTTGATTTGAGCCAATTTGCGTTTTATTTGTTGTTTGAAAAAGTTTCCGTCAAATTAATTCAGCGTATCGACGTAAGGGATAAATTGTTTCACCCAAATTTAAAACAACAAAATCCACCTGAGATATAACCATTGATGGGAAGTACCACTCATTTTCTCCAGCTTTCCCTCTATTATTGAAGTCTATGAACCTGTGTCAGGCACTGACACTCAGGCACGGAGGTGATTGACAAACGTCAAGTAATTTACCTACTAATTTGTGTTTGCTTTTGAGCTGTAAAATAAAGCATTCGATTTTTACTATACCTCAAATAGCTATTGTCAATATTTTAATGACATACAACCATCTTTATCTTATTATTTTGTCATATGTATGTGAAATGATAATTTCTTTTCTTGAAGTTCTTACTGTTTAATTGATTTTTATTTGTGTATGACTAAAGCTCATTTGACATTTACCAACCATGTTTATTTAATTTTGTTTGTTATTCCAAATTTAACTTATATGAATACATTTAATACTTTGTTACATTAACATATCTGTTTAATTGAAAAGTAATTCCCAACCAATATTGCTCATATTTGACGGCGACTCAATAAATTATTCTGACTAACTTTTTTTGAGATATCTACTACCGTTTAAAAAACAATAACCAGGTTCTGATCAGGAGATCCAACAAGTATGGGACTTTTGACAGAACAACTCAGAACTAGGTAAGTAGTAAGCTTTATTTCTTAACATCTTGTGACCCTACCAGTGTTTCTTATCTTGCAAATAATAAAATCTGATAGATAGATACATTAGGTTAGAGTTCAACAGCTAATGGTGACCTCACTACCAACCGGATTTAGATCCAGTTGAGGTCAATCTTTAGATTACAGCTTTGCCGCATACTACATAATACCTTGCATCATATTGATGGTAAAAAGTTATTTTATTTGAAGGAGGTAACAAGTTATCGTGGCTACAAACAGACAGACATACAGACCGACAGAACGACAGACAAAAGAAATTGCTCGTTCCCAAATCACGTTTTGATACTTTTGCGACGTTTAAGCGAAAAACATGTTGGGAATTTTTGTCGCCGATGCGATACTTCGATGTAGAAGTATTAAATAATCCATTAGTGTCGATTCTTGAAAAGCATTTTATATTCCACATATTGAAGTATTTATAATTAAAATTGCATCCTAGCGGTCTCTGGTGGAATATCGAAGTTTCTCATAGACAACAAACCTGGCGTATGTATTTTATCAACCATACTAGCATATGCTCTCAGTATGCAATTTTTACGATCACTGCAGTTTTATGAACTGTAACAAAATACCGATTACAATACTTTGTTGTATAGAGCCTGTAAATAACCTATAAGTACCTATATATTGTTCATCACTAGCGCACTAAAATTTTTATTAACTTTTATAAATAGTGATTACAATATGCATATCGTAAAACATAATATAGCTTTTGTAACAGGGGAATAATTTTGTCAATTAACTAGTGTTTTATTTATTATGAAATAAAACAAATGTGTGAGATGTTGCACTATTTCTAGTAGGCCACAATAGGTCATTATTTTGGAAAATTTTCATTTATCATGTTTTGACTTCAACGCAAAATATATGTTGAAGCATTTGTCTATAATTTTGACTGTAACATAAAATAAAGGCATTATTAGAAAATATGGTGGCGAGGGTTTGGTAGTGCTGAAAACGAAAACCAGTTAACCGATAACCAGGTCATAATTTGAAGTGACAACTGCGGTTATGAATATGTATAAACTGGTCGACTGGTCATTTAAACTAATAACTGGTGGCTTATAAAACCGTTTGATTAGTTTAGACAAGAGTGATTTGTAACATACAATATATTGGCTATTGTTTAGAATAAATATACTATATAATGTTATGTGGTTTCAAAAAACCAATAAAAGAAAGAAATAATAACACACTTTAAAATACCTAGTCTGTAATAAAAATTGAAAATAAAATAATTTGTTTGCACGAAATCCCATTAAAACCTTATATACGAGGAATTTGGTTTAAAAAATGTTCCATCAATAGGATAATTTTTCATACAAAAATTCCCAACAAAGGTTTCTCAAAGAAAATTCATTAGTCATTTATAAGAAAATTCGCTATTAAATGAACTTTTTGTACAAGAAAATTGGCTAATAAAACAAATTAAATAAATCAACAAAAAAAACCTAGTCCGATTTTCCAGGAGAAAGAACCATTTTAACCCACCTACCAAAATATAATTTTCCACAAAAACTTTTTCAACAACAATAATTTCATAAAAATTTGCAAAAAAATTTTCAAGAAAATCCTATACATTTTTTTTATAATAGCTTATTAATAATTTATCATTAGTTACCAACATTTTACAAAAACATCTTACAAAATATGATTTCTACGAAGCACAAAAAAATTTATGCGAAAACTGGCTAAATATCTTTTACACAACATTTTGCTGAAATAATACATAAAATTCAAATTGTATACCTAATCTGTAATTAAAACTGCAAATAAAATAATTTGTTTGCACGAAAATCGATTAAAACCTAATTTTTGACGAATTCCGTTTAAAAAATGTTCCATCAATTGAATAATTTTTCATACAAAAATTCGCAACAAATGTTTCTTCAAAGAAAATTCATTAAATACATTTGTAAAAAAATTCGCTTTTAAAAAACATTTGGTACAGATAATAGAAATAAATTCAATAAATTTAAAAGTTTTCAAAATCTGATGTAAATACAAAACTAGATACTTTTTCTGTGGCTTCACAGAGAAAATTCTTTTGCGTGTGGATGCTGTAAAAATTGAATCCGGTTGTAGAGAAGTAAACCACCACTTCTCAAGTCACGAATATCTACGTCTATGTTAACTGTGGAACGGTTTTACCAACTAAGGCTATTAAACTTGAATTGAAAGTCTTAAAAGTACTTATCTTTCAATTTTAACAAATATTCGCTAAAAAATATTGGAGTTACACAACCTGATCAGCTAACGTTAAAATTGAACCAAAGACGAAGAAAAGTAAACCAAAAAGTTGAAAAAGAAATTCAGTCAGCGTTAGATTTGAATTGGCGTCCCTTCGCTCATCAGCCATGCGCCTAACGATTACACCAGTGTAAGCCTTGTATCACACTCTGCAACGAAAGGTAGAACGATAATGGTCTTCAGTTATTTATTTGTAATATGTAAGGTCTTTAGAGGCAGATTTTGCAACTATTCTAACAAATGAGAAACATAGCATTAATCTAAAACACTATAGTATGCATTTTATGCAATATTTGCCATTTATAAACCACAATACTTACACTAATTGTCACGTTTCAAATCTCCAGTTTGACATTTACAGGAGAAAAATTATAAAATTTTGAAAGTAATCTTTTTCGTACCTTTTGCGCCATAAAAAGATAAACGTTTTCTGTAATACTTATTAGATTTTGTTTAATACATACAATATTTTGGTATTGGGTCTTCTCTGACTTTTAGCGGCACTAATATTTTGCTTTATTAAGTGCCTATAACTAGTTTTTCTTTCAACTTAGAGACCTAAATTTTAGTGCAGAGTTTGGTTTTTACAATATACAGCAGTCTGCCAAATTTACTTCCCGGGATATCAATGTTTCCCAGAAGAAAATTTTCCCGCAAAAAGTGGTCCTATTTTTCTGGCTAAGGAACTTATCCAATCCACTTGCAAAAAGAATTTACTCACCAAATTTTTTTCAAAATCTTCCAATAATTTTTTGAATTATCGGTGAGACATATATATATATATATATATATATATATATATATATATATATATATATATATATATATATATATATATTGAAACCGACTCCGGATATGTGTTCTAGGTGGCCTAGTTCGCGCTCATTTTTTCAAAATTTAATAGGAGATCTCCTCATTGGTGATATTTTTTTAAGAAAATTCACCAAAAGAATGAGCACTGAGCCTGAGTCCAAGGATGAGAAGGTGTGCCTCTGAACCGAAGGGTACTGGGTTCGGTTCCCAAGGCTCCTCTTTCCATTTCACTTTTTCAGTACATACTCTTAAGCGCAATACGTACAATTTGGAGAAACCAATCCATCACAATAAAGATTTTAAACCTGATGATCGTTTCGATAGCAAGGTTATCGTCATCAGAAGGATAAATATATTAAGCGAAGGTCTTTATGGGGCAGTGGTCTGGTAGTGTGGTTTGAACCAAACTGCTACCCGGAAGCTGCCTAAAATTCAAAGGTTGGCAAGTCTGGGTATTCCCGGCGCTATGAAGATGACACCTTCAGTCGCGCTAGAGACCGTGCTGATGCTGCCACCGCTTCATTTCCGTATCCGAATGGAGGATAAAGCGTCGCATCTCAGAATGTGTAATATTTGTGTGGTAAGGGAGCAAGGACAGGACATGCAAAAGTTGCCAAGGAGGTGGAAAAGGAAATTACAATTTCGACCACCAAGGTACGAAAAGCAGAGAATTATATTAGGCTGGCTAGAACATATACCCTTACAACCCCAGCAAGGACCAAAAGAGGGATAATGAGGTTGCTTTCCAGCCCGCTAGCCTCGTCTTTTTTACTCCGGCGCGGGGATATACTTTGATGGATATGCGCGAGAGTTATGCTCTGGTTGCATATAGCATGGGAATCGAAACGGATGTATATGCTATCCTGTCTGTAGCTACTCGACAGCATGTAAGGATGAGCTCCAAGGAATATACATGCATTTTCTCGGATAGTCAGACGGTCCTACGGGAGGTTTGCGCGGCCGAAATTAGATTAAAACTGGTTCAGGGGTGCTCTGACGCTCTTGCAGGGCTGTCCAGGATAAAGAATGTACAACTTATGTGGGTTCCGGGACACTGTGGAAGGGCGGTAAGGGGTGGCTAATGTTTTTGCAAGGCTCGGTTCCTGGAGGCCGTTCTGTGGCCCGGAGCTTGCTATAGGCATAAATAACAAGGTGATCCCTGACGCCGTAGATAGATGGACGCTGAGAAGGCCATAAAGAAGCACTGGAGGGCGGTCAGTGGTTGTAGACAATCGAGGGACTTGGTGGAGCGGCATTAAAACTGGAACCACAAACAGCTATGCAAAACTGAGCCGATGACACTCAGGAGCTAAAAACAACACTATTTATACATTAGTATGCAAAACTGAGCCAATGCAGTCAGAAGCTACACACAGAACTTTTTAGATCACAATAGGACCAATTCTCACAAAGATAACACTCTGGTGAGATCAGGTCCTATATTAATAGGAGAATTGGTCCTATTTTGATCTAAAAAGTGCTGTGTGTAGCTTCTGACTGCATTGGCTCAGTTTTACATGGCCGTTTGTGGTTCCAGTTCAAATTTTTGACAACAGATTTGTGTTTTCTGTAGCTACTAGTTGCTTTTATTGGCTTGTGTCAGGTTCAGACGCTGGAACTACCAGGAACATATTTTCTGACAATCATCCTTTTATATTCTAGGTAGCTAAGGATGGTTCGTTAAGATCCGAAACACGTTAGGTTTCCTAAAAATATAGTACTGTCTGAAATAAAAGTCCCTAATTTTGTTATTTTTAGTCAAAATAACTAGCGACTCAAACAAAAAACATCTGTAAGTCTGCTCGCCGTTTTCCAATACATTTTACTAGTGACAACTTAAAACGATATACTTAAACAAAAATGTAAGACCTCGGTGTCTTCAATAATGTCTTAAGTTTATATATTTAACACTGTTGGAGAAACGGCACTGCTTCACACCTTACCCGCAACTGTTTACGTTTGGCAACCTGCTACCTGTTCTTAAACCGCTTGGGAGATTGCGAGCATGTTAGGTTCTTGGCTCTCTTTTATTCCTTAATCTCTTTTAAACCAATAGTAATATATCTTTGGTACATGTGCAGTTATTTCCGCCTCAAGTACTGAAAACTAAGCTAAGAGAATTAAAAAATATTAATGTTAAAATTTCCTCAACGCAATGTATGCGTGCGAATTTTTTTTCCACATGTTGATACAGTTCGCTTTGAGACAGTGTCAGATATAGAGAAACATCCAGATAATTTGCCCATGACTTTTGACACGGGAATATATTATGACGAAGCATTTTATAAATCTATCTATGTATGAATTAAAATGTGATGTTAGAAAAAAAAAGGCAAATAAGGCTAAGTAGAGCACTTTTACACATATGAACACACACTCGAGAACGTAATTATATAAAACCAAACTAATATATTGCGCGACTTCCAGTAGTGTGCACAAATATCAAGGTGTTTCTTAAAAGTCAGGCTGGGTCAATTTTCTGAAACACTGGTGAGAACCGTAAAGTACGACATTGATGACTTCAGAATCTGCAAATATAAAAAAAAAATATATCTATTTAAGCTATTATTGTAAGTAAAATAACTCACGGTGACAAACATCTCATAGGATAAAGTAAAAAATCCACCACCAGTCTGTTCGAAATGTTTTTGAGTGCGAAGCATAAACCTTAGGAGAAGTTTTTGATTCTCAGGGTAGAACTCGTACCATTCGCTGCTGTAAGCAGAAGTGGTCAAATCCAGACTCTTAAATAAAATAAATGACAAATTAAAACCTGCATCAAATGTAAATTTTATGTCAACTTCATAGTAAATAAAATATATTTTTGCCTAAGAAACTTTCAAAACAATATTTTTTTTCTTTGGTCAAGCCAAAAACTTTCATAGAGTGCTTTTAAATGCCAATGTTGATTTTACTATAATTATTTAGCAAACACTTGTGTCTTATCGTTTGGTTTTAGGTAATTATCATAAACGAAATTTCATTTATAGGCGCAGCACCGATTTTTCTTCAAATCAGTGGGAATTACAGCTTCTAAAAACTTTATCATAGAGCATCATGGTTCAGTGGTAAGAAAATGTACCTCTCAATCAAAGGGTACCGGGTTCGATTCCCAGGTTTCCCCTTTAAGTTTTCAGTATTTACGTACTCTAAAATTAACATCAACCGAGGTTCTGGCATTGTATTTGAGCGTCTGGACGTTCCGCCCTTCTGAGGGTGTGTAAAGCCATCGGTCCCATGTCTGTGCAATGTTGGGCACCTTAAATATCCCTACGCTACTTACAAAAAAGCAGGGGTTCGGCAAAATTTCCAGGATAGTAAGGATAAACTGCTCCCTGGCATAATTAAATCTTCGGTTTCACCGGAAATGTCCGCAACTTTTCATTTTTAAATTAGACCTCGCGTATTTTGTTGTTTTGTTTGATAAAAATGGGATTCTGAATACAAGGACACCTCATTAGTCAATTTTGGATATTTTTGCTTAAAAATTTACATTTTAAATTTTAATCTAGTGTCATGGCTATGTTAAAGCCATTTTTTTACTAATCAAGCAGCCATAGAAAAACATATTTGATCATCTAATGTTTTTGTGTCTTTTCATTTCTCTTTTGTTTAGAAGGTTCCCAAATCGTATTTTTACATATAACTGAATTTTTCAAATGGATCAAGGGTGGCTCATTAGTATATTCGGCAAAAACCTTTTTTCACGAATAATTTAGTACCATACATGGTCTTTCGAGTTATATTGTCGTTATAAACCGCCTGTTACAATTTCTTTTTTTTATATCAAAAACACACCATGTGGGCTTACAGCATAAATACTAGCGTACCGTGGGTATCGACAATGAGGAAAGAGGCAACTTGTTAATTCTGGACTTGAAGGTTTGGTGGTTCGGGGGAGAAGGAAAAACAAGGAATTACACAATTTGGAAGTCCTCGGGACAAAAGAGCGGGCATAACAAGACATTCTATGTCTGGTGACCTGGACAGTAAAAGGGTGCATTAGCTCTGTTCCCCTGGTAGATCTGTTGGGGGCAACAGGTGGAGGAACCATGGAAGAAAGCTCCTCTTAGCAGTGCCCGTGCAGATATTTATAAAAGAGAGAAAGGTCACCAACGGCAAGTCGGTGGGCAAGGGATGGCAGCCTTTGGGTGAGGGTAGGGTCAGTGATGAAACGTATAGCTCTCTTCTAAATGGAATCCAAGATAGCGAGTGTAGAAGCGACAGCGGCACCCCAGATGTGGGAGCAGTATTCGAGGTTTGGTCTTATTTGCAAAGTATATAAGGTATAGAGATTAGCTGGTGAGAAGTATTTGCGAGCTCGGAAGAGGAAACCTAATTTCTTAGCAGCCGCTTCTGCAATTAATGTGACATGTTGTGCTAATTGAGATTTCGATCCACAGAAATGCCAACAAGTGAAAAGGATTCATTACTTTAAATAACTTGGTTGTTTATTTTGATGGGTCTAGGGCTGGTGTATCTCTTATGAGAAAGAAAGCGAGACTGTGATTTCATGGGGTTGAATTGTACAAGATTTTTACTACCCCAGTCTAATATTTTTGGGAGATCCACGGAGACAGAACTCTCCATGAGTCTGCGATTCTCATCTAATTGGGCTAAAAAGACAGGCTTAGAATATTGTATATTTGAGTGGAGAGTGCTGTCGTCCGCGTAACTGTGAACTGGGTTGGATGTGCTAGAGATGAGGTCATTGATGTTGAGAAGGAACAGAGTAGGTGCTAAAGCTGAACCTTGAGGAACTCCTGCATTAATTGGATACAGTTTAGAGGAATGGCGGTTTACGACAACAGAAATGCTCCGGTTGGAGAGGAAATTTGCTGTCAACGTACAGAGTTTTAGTGGTAGGCTATAGGCCGGTAGTTTATTAAGCAGCGCTGCGTGCCAGACCTGGTCAAATGCTTTGGATATGTCTCGAGCGACAATCTGGGATTCACCGTGTAGTTCCGTAGCCTGGTCTCAAGAATGGGTGACAATGGAAAGGAGGTCGGCAGTTGATCTGCGCTGACGGAATCCATACTGCCTGACGGGGATTAGACTGTATTTTTCAAGAAATTTTAGTATTTCGGTGTTTACATACTTTTTCCATCACTTTAGAGACGACTGAAAGGAGAGAAATAGGCCTGTAATTGCTACGAAGTGCTTTGGATCCTTTCTTGGGGACGAGTTGTACTCGAGCAGTTTTGCAGTTACTAGGGAATATGCCTCTATTGTATGAAGTCTGAAACATACGAGTCAGGACAGAAGCAAGTTCTGGTGCGCATTTTTTGAGAACAATTGCTGGGATCTCGTCAAGGCCAAAGGCTTTCCTGGCATTAAGAGAAGAAAGCATATTTCGTACCTTTTTAGTTTTGAAAGTGATATCCGTCATTTTATGCGCGAAATTGGGGACTGTTGGTGGTTGAACATTTGGAGGTGGGTTGAGAGTAGAATTGCCGGCGAACAACGAGGCAAAAAGTGCAGCCTTGCCCAGGGCGGTAGAAACAATTTCATTCCCTGAGACAAGAGGTGGGAACGTGCTCTTGCAGAAATTATTTACAATAGATTTAAGTCCAGAAGGGTTTGCTTTTGCTGGAGCTTAAGAGGACTTTTGTATGTGGTTACTAAACGAGTTTTTTGCCTCAGAAAGAATGCGGACATAGCGGTTTCTTGCGTCGTTAAATGCTTGACGGTTTTCTTGACTGGGATTGTGTAGAAGCTTTTTGTGAGCTTTGACCTTTTCAAGTCTGGCCTTGTCACAGGAGTTATTATTACAACATTCGAATCTGCCAGGAACGTAATAGCATTTGTAAAAAGTTGGCCTGAAAATAACTATTTGACACCATTGATACATATCGACCAACTGTTATTTCCAGGCCTACGTATTAAAAATGCCATTACGCTCATTAATCATGTAAAATTGTAATAGACGGTCTATAACGACAACTTAATTCGATATACCATGTGTGTGGTACCAAATTATTCGAAAAAAAAAATGCGTGTGCCAAATGTGCTAATGAGCCACCCATGTTTCATTTGAAAAATTTGAGTGATTATTAAAATACGATTAGGGGATCTTCTAACCCCCCCCCAGGAAAAGAAACAAAAAACTTTAGATGATCTTTTCCCATGGCTCCTTGATTAAAAGGTAATGGTTTTAACACAGTAATGACACACTAGATAAATTTAAAATATTTTTAAGCAAAAATGTGAAAAGGTGACTTATTAGGTGTCATTGTATGGAGAATGCCAGTTTCTGTCAAATAAGTCAAAAAAATACCGGAGGTTCAATTTAAAAATCAAAAGCTGCAGACATTTCCGATAAAAATGTGACGGCAAACAACCGAATACTTCAATCAATCCGGATATATGTCATATACTAACATACCAAATTTAATTTTTTTATCTCAAAAAATCAAAAACCTATTCGGGTGAGCCACTTTTGAAAAACACCCGGTATATATATATATATATATATATATATATATATATATATATATATATATATATATATATATATATATATATGTCATGGTTTGCGAAGCCTCTGCGCCACCTAGAGACGTCCGGTTTGTTCTAGTTTCACTCACTGTTTCTTTCCGAAGACTAATTCCGTTGGCCAGTTTTAAGATTCGAGTTTTTTCATCGTAAATAGCAAATTTTGTTTTTGAAAATGCTATATCTTTGAAATTCGATAATTTTCTTTTACGAAATTGAATTCAAATAGAAGTGTAATCTTTCAAAATTCAGTTTAGTTCAATGATTGTAATCCAAGTTTTTTTTAGAATTACGTTTAATAGAATTTGAAAAATGCCGCTTATTGTAGTCGTTCTTATTAAGGATTCAAACAAGTTCAATGACGTGTTCGGTAAGTTGTTGAATTGTGTATTACAAAACTCATAAAAAATTCGCAACCATAATACACTTGCTGCGTCCAGTCTTTTCGCAGTAATTATATTATAGGACGAGATGGCAATAATGTATACAGTACCTTAAAAATTATTTCCAAAAGGAATACGGTGAAAAATCACTTCTTCAACAAGCACAAATTATTACTTTTAATTAAGTTTATAATACGTGAAATAGTCTAGCTCTCAAAATGAAGTATATATTATATTAAGAGCTACATAATTATCTAAAAGTCAAGTATACATTTTCCATATAATAATCTATGGTGTAATATAAGGCCAAAGGTGTAAGTGTAAAGAGTTATATATAAATTAGAAGGTATAATGTGTAAGGTATGAATTATGAGGTGTAAGGTATAATGTATAACGTATAAAATATAAGACATAAAATATAAGGTGTAAGGTGTAAGTGTGAGTTATAAGTTGTAAGATGCAACGCATAAGGTATAAGGCATAAGGTACATGGTAAAAAGTATAAGGCATAAGGTATAAGTTATAAGGTCTAAGGTATAAGGTATAAGGTACAAGGTATAAAGTGTACTGTATAAGGTGTACGGCATAATGTATACGGTATAATGTATAAGGTATAAGGTAAGAGGTACGAGGTAGGAGGTATGGGGTATGAGGTATGACGTATGAGGTAGGAGGTATGGGGTATGAGGTATGATGTATGAGGTATGGGGTATCAGGTATGGGGTATAATGTATAAGGTATAAGGTATAAGGTATAAGGTATAAGGTATAAGGTATAAGGTATAAGGTATAAGGTATAAGGTATAAGGTATAAGGTATAAGGTATAAGGTATAAGGTATAAGGTATAAGGTATAAGGTATAAGGTATAAGGTATAAGGTATAAGGTATAAGGTATAAGGTATAAGGTATAAGGTATAAGGTATAAGGTATAAGGTATAAGGTATAAGGTATAAGGTATAAGGTATAAGGTATAGAGTATAATAAACCAGGTATAAGATATATGGACCAAGGTATACTGTATTAGATACAGCATGTAAGGTATGCCCTATAAGGCATAAGGTTAAAGGTATAAGGTATCAGCAGAAGGTATAAGGTATAAGGTATAAGGTATAAGGTATAAGGTATAAGGTATAAGGTGTAAGGTGTAAGGTGTAAGGTGTAAGGTGTAAGGTGTAATGTGTAAGGTTTAAGGTGTAAGGTGTAAGGTGTAAGGTGTAAGGTGTATGGTGTAAGGTTTAATGTGTAAGGTGTAAGGTGTATGGTTGAAGTTGTAAGGTGTAAGGTGTATGGTTGAAGGTGTAAGGTGTATGGTTGAAGGTGTAAGGTGTAAGGTGTCAGGTGTAAGGTGTAAGGTGTAAGGTGTAAGGTGTAAGGTGTAAGGTGTAATGTCTAAGGTATAAGGTATAAGGTATAATGTATAAGGTATAAGGTATAAGGTATAAGGTATAAGGTATAAGGTATAAGTATAAGGTATAAGGTATAAGGTATAAGTTATAAGGTATAAGGTATATGGTATAATGTTTAAGGTATATGGTATAATGTTTAAGGTATAAGGTATAATGTGAAAGGTGTAAGGTATGAGGGATAAGGTATAAGGTGTATGTTACCTGGTATAAGGTGCGACGCTTATTTAACAAGGTATAATATATGAGGTATGTAGTGTAGAACATATATAGTACAAAGTACAAAGAGTACAAATTATAAGGTATAAAATATTAACTATGAACTACCTACCTGTATGGATATTTGATTTCCAAAATGACAATAGAGAAATATTTCCACAACTATACTGGCTAAATAGTTTGTCATAGAGAAAACCATCGTAAAGTTGTTAACGAGAAGTGCCTAGAATTAAATTGATTAAATTTGATGCTGCATTTATAATATTTGTGAAATATACGACTCAAATATATTAACTTCATTATTTTATGTGCTTTTACCTTGTTGATTTCGAACAGGGCCATACAAAGTATCACTACGCTGCTCATTATTTGTACAAGGGTAACGTAGGCAAAAAATGACTTGTGTGTTTCCAGATATCTACAGAATTAAGTGAATACCTGATTAGAATTACTATAAATTACCCAACTTGAGTTAAACTAACGTTTTAATGTTATTAATAGCCTTATTAATATTACCAGTATATCGCCTGCACATTCTAGGAGCTTTTTATTTATAGGTTAGGCATAAGCCTATCTTGTCTTTTGCTCCTTAGTATTTTATATTATAATTATAAAATATAATTTACTTTAAATTATGTACTTAAAAAGAAAATGTCAACGACAAGCGTATTGTGGTAAATAATTATTTTCGAAAACATCCAGATATTGAGCCTAATTAGTCCATCTAAGAAAGATTCGTACAACATGTTGCCACCGTCATTTTTAGTCTTTTAATTGCAATAGCACAATAATACGTATTGCCATTAGACTTTAAGCTTGAAGTGGGTAAAAATGGAGTTGTAAACTTTGCCTGAAATGTTAGTAAGCTGGAGGTCAAGCTATAAAAGGCTGTTTATAAATGTAGCTCACTATTTTAGCATAAAAATTAACAATTAATATATTTTATGAACGATACAATTATTACGTATCTACAGTAAAGTTGGCCCAACTAACAAAACTATGTTTCTTAAAAAAAATGTACCTTGTTAACAGAAAATTTATTAAAAGGCTATATACCTAATATGTAGGACTAGTTACATAGGGAACTTTTGGTCCTTCATAATATTATTTTAAGTAACAAAGAAACAGAAATTGTAATAAATTCCTAATATGGCCAATAACAGCAACAAGAAAACGAAACTAAATTAAAAATTACGACTGAGTTGCCTTTTCAACCTATTACCGCCTCGCTACGTCTAGGTATGGCGTCAACTCACTAAGTGAATATTGGAACGTGTGATGAGCACCGATAAGTACACTGGGAGAACTCAAGTCACCGCGACATATCTTTTTAAAGATTTTAAAGATCGTTTCACTAACAAAGTTAGCGTCACTAGGGGATGGAAAATTCTAAATTACTTACTACCAAATATCACCTTTTTTACTAAGTCTTAGGTAAAGACCCATACCGAAAGGGAGACACAATCGCAGGAAAATTTTCTCTGTGGTGTACTTTAGTTACCGGCCGAGGTTTTTGAACTTCCGTTATAACTTTACCTGCCAAGTTTCGGAATATTTATTTGTATTAACGACATAGCGCAAACAAAGGATTATAAATCAATGGCGGCGCTCGGTTTAAGGAAATTTTGTTTTTTATTGCCTTAGAGATATAATCGTACACATCTAGCTTCGCCGGTTGTCTAAGATTTTTGATAAGATTCTTTTTTTTTTTTAATTTATGCGGTGATTAATATACAGAATATGTTGTGCCGCGTATGACTTGTCTACACCACCGTATCTCAGCTGTGCCAGATGTTCCCTGAATCTAGTCTCAATGGTTATTAAGGTCTGCCCAACGTATTTAAGATCAAAATCTTTACAACGCATCTCTTAGATACCCGACATTTTAGTGGCTTTATCTTTCGTATTACGTAACAAATTATTTCAATTATTGTTTGTCGAAAAAGTTACAAATCGGCTCTCTTAAAAATACTCTCGAGACCTCTTGTGATACGCAGTTCAAAAGGTAGGTAAACTAATTTTTTCTCTATTGTATCTTTCCTGAATGTCGTGGATTCCGCACATTTTCATTGTGCTGTCTATTAATTTATTTTTTCACTAAGCAATCCGAATATCCGTTTTATATAGCAACGTTTTTAATGTACTCCAATTCTCTACTATCGAACTCTCCTTCACTGTATAATCATTTAGTGAACTAATGTTACCAGTAGTCTATGGTTCTTCTATGGCCAAATTATGACGTATATGAAGATGGCTGTTCTGTGGCCCCCCTCCTCTCCACATTTTGTCTCTGACATGTCCGATATTCTGTCCTTGTTTTTAGTTCGCCGTTTTGCCGTCTAACCAGCGCCATCTGCTATCTTGTGTTTTCATAAATGGCCGACGTTCACTCTCGTCTTGTGGTTTAATTATGACACCATAAATCGATTTTCCGGCACATTCGGGTGCGTTGTTGTTGGACCTCTAGTACAATAGATGAAAATTCCAACCTTGTCAACCTGTGTATAGTTTTGAATCTAATTTTCAAGAATTAGAAAATAAGTATTGATGCTATTTTGCTTTTCTTGTATCACTTTATTAAGAGAGTTTTTCAATCTCCTTAAGAGTTCTCATGGGGTTTTTGCTTGACTGTGTGGCCTCCTGTTACGTTTGCTCTGCCAGTTCACTCCACTGCTTTTCGATTTGTAGATTCAATTTTACATTTTGCTTTTACACTAATTAGTCAGCTTTTCCACTTTTATTCTGTCTGATAATTGTAACCTTTAGCCTGCTTTGACTGCATGTTTTTGACTATAATGTAGCTTACGTAGCTTGTTTAACTGTAGCCTGTAGTTTTTTTACTGTGTTATTTGGCTTGTAATGTTGCTTTTAACCTATTTTACTGTTTGACTGTAGATTTTAACCTTGATGATGTATGTAAAGTTTTAATTGAGATCATTGTGCTTAAACCGCCACAATTGCCTACCATAAAACAGTGTTTTCTGACAGACCTTTTATTGCGTTTTATATTTGCCCCTGAGGATGGCTACTGTGTAGCCGAAACGCGTAGGGTTCTTTAACAATAAATTTTGCTGTCTGGAGGAAGCCTTTTATTGAGTATTTTAATTACGTCTATCCCAGACCATGTGACGTTCAGGAATGAATGTTTACTTTTACTTCAGGCCATCTAAGAAATTGTGACCGGCCGGCTTTTGTGCACACCTATGATGTAAGTCATTTGGAATGTAACTTAGAGTGGTAGTTACCTTGCTGTGGACATCGAATTTAATTATCTTAAACGGCTAGTAAATCTAGAAAAGGAAGTTTACTGTTAACTTATAATGCGTGGGTGAATTTTATTGAATCAAATTTACAGTTCAGCCTTTTAAATAAAATCATCTGCTTTGCATATATTTGTGTTGAATACTGCAAAAATATAATCTACATAATGAAATTATACTCTAGGAAAATACTCACTTTCGTTTTCTAAATCCGTCTCAAATCTACTCATGAAAAGCTTGGCAATGAATGGAGAGAGTGCCGTGTTTTCAGTTTGTTTGAAAACTCATTGTTAAATTGAAAGATATTTTGTTTTATACAAAGGTTTATTAAAGTTAAATATTCTTTGCAAACGTCTTCACTTATGTTGTTCAATTTCAACAACTGTTCTAAGTACGTTAGCGTTTGTTTCGTTGGAACGCTATGAAATTAAGACGCTGCATCAAATGATATCAAAACCTCGCCTTGGACCAATTTAATACCTTTAACATTATTAAGGAGTTAAAGTGAATTTGACACTGAAAACCTCTTTTGTTTAACAGTCAAACAACAGGCAAAGTAGCTGATTTAACTAAAAGACTGAACTGTCAACTGTATTCAATAAAATTCACCCACCAATTAGAAGTTAACAGTAAACTTCCTTTTCTAGATGTACTAAGTGGTTATTAAAAATAATGACTCTCTTGAATTCGAGGTCCACAGTAGGAAAACTACCACTCTACTATTAGTTACATTCCAAATGACGCACGTCAGACGTTTGCACAACAAAACGGCTAGTTTAAATTTCTTAGAAAATAGACTGATAAATTTTCCCTTAAATAAAAGTAGATATAGTATAGAATTAGAATACATCAAAAACGTGGCTAAATATAACGGATATTTGGATTTATTAGTGGAATAATTAACTAATAGACACAAAACAAAGAAAATCGGAACCCACGAGTTTCAGGAAAGATAAAATAGAAAAAAATTGGTTTCCCTACCTTTTGAACCGCGTATCAGAAGGCATCTCGAGATAATTTTTAAGAAATACGACTTTCAGCTGCCTTTTTCGACAAAAATAATAATAATTTAAGTAATTTTTTAGGTAATGTGAAAGATAAAGATAAAGCGACTGAAACGTCGGGTATCTATGAGATTTGTTTTAAAGATTGTAATCTTAAATACGTTGAGAAGCCTAATAAAACCATTGAGACTAGATTCAGCGAATATTGGACACAGCTGAAATACGGTGGTGTAAACAAGTCATACACGGCACAATATATTTGGGATAATAACTACCACATAGATAAACAAAATCTGAAACTTGTCAAAAATGCTGGACATTCAGCGCAGCTAGATTCATACGAGAGTATTTATAATTCTGACACAATAAAAAACAAAAGTTCCCTAAATCGAGCGCCTCCACTGAATTATAGTCCTTTGTTTGCGTTCTATCTTTGATACAGATAAATATTTCGAAACTTTGTTTATTAGTTATATTAACAAGAGGCAGCCAGCCAAAACTAACAGGATTGTGATCCTAGAAGCCAGGACTAACATTTTTGCAAACTACACATCATAATTATAGAAATAGACAACCAATTCATATTTACCTGAAAATTTTTTCATATCGCTTAAAACAATCCACCAGCTGTTGTTTCTCAGCAAATTCATTTGCCATTGGCTTTATCTGGCGCAGTGAAAAATTCAACATTTCCAGTTGAGCTTGTATAAAGACAGTTGTTCCTACATTTACTAAATCCAAGTTCGCATTAAGAAAACCACTGGTTACCGCAGAGTAAAATTCGTAGTAATGACACAACTGGAAATATTTGTCTGGGTCCACAGGAAACCAAGCGGCCAACGGAAGCCTCTCCTTCGCGTTGCTAAGAAAAAAAGGAAATATCATCCAAGTCGAGATTACAATAACGGGTGTAAGACTAAAGCTCATGTAGACCCTGAAATAAGGTGTCCAGAGCCTTCTTACAATTTCATAATGTTCAGGTGCTTGCGGTTGTAGTTCTGGTGATGCATAGGAATCAACAAGTGCGCGTAACTTGTGCTGCTCTCTCAAAAGATTGTATATTTTGAACGATTGAGATAGATGCGTGAAAAATAAAAATGAACATTCTGTCATACGCGGTATGTCACCGAATACTTGATACATATACACTCCCTGAAATATATAAAATATTGTGTATGAAGGTATGACAATCATTGAGTAAAGGCTGTATAATTTCTGCTGTAGCTTTGTACAATTTTTTGGTCGCCAAAGGCCTAATATACACAGCACACTTAGGGTGTGTTTTGTGAACTTTTTAAAACCTTGAAACTCAACCTTGTTTGAAATCATTTTAAACGCGAATGTGTGTTTTGTCTCCAGCCATCAGACAATTAATTTAATTGCTGACTTGCTAAAAGCAAAATCTATATTTACTAATAAATGCTTTATGATGTAAAATACACATTTGGTCTTGCTTTATTTTCAATATTATCTATTTCCCCAGGAATTACTTTTCTATTTCCGATTAATAATTTATTTGTGATTATAGGTTTCTTAATTATACAGTGTATGCTTGCACTGTCTTTGATTATACGCTCTTATTGCCATTATATAATACCTTATGCCCACATACTTCAATATGTTACCTAAAGTATGTAAGACTAGATGCATTCTCGCAACAATTAGAACCGTAGACCAGTTTCGCTCTCATTAGAGCTCTTCAGTACGGCATACTAATTGTAGCAAAAATGCACCAAAATTAACACGGCTATCGTATAGCCAGTCTTAAAACACTAAGTGAGTGGTGAACGTGTCGCCACCTAGTTCGGAACCAAGTACTATGTTGTCACGCCCGCTCCAAATAACACAGAGTGTTAAAAATAGAGACGGTGTATACAACTAACTAACAATTTAAAAAATTGTTAGCCCTGACCCATTTCTACCCCAATATAGGGACAAAGTATGTAAGACTAGATGCATTCTCGCAACAATTAGAATCGTAGACCGGTTTCGCTCTCATTAGAGCTCTTTAGTACGGCATACTAATTGTAGCAAAAATTGGGGTAGAAATGGGCCAGGGCTAACAATTTTTCAAATTGTTAGTTAGTTGTATACCGTCTCTATTTTTAACACTCTGTGTTATTTGGAACGGGCGTGACAACATAGTACTTGGTTCCGAACTAGGTGGCGACACGTTCACCACTCACTTAGTGTTTTAAGACTGGCTATATGATAGCCGTGTTAATTTTGGTGCATTTTTGCTACAATTAGTATGCCGTACTGAAGAGCTCTAATGAGAGCGAAACCGGTCTACGGTTCTAATTGTTGCGAGAATGCATCTAGTCTTACATACTTTGTCCCTATATTGGGGTAGAAATGGGCCAGGGCTAACAATTTTTTAAATTGTTAGTTAGTTGTATACCGTCTCTATTTTTAACCCTCTGTGTTATTTGGAGCGGGCGTGTCAACATAGTACTTGGTTCCGAACTAGGTGGCGACACGTTCACCACTCACTTAATGTTACCTAAAGTTTTATGAATTATGTATGTATTTATGTGTTCCGCATAGCAAAGGAACATTTATATTAAATAGTTTCTTAAATTAGTGTCATTGTAAATATTAACATATGTCATTAACACCATTATCTTAAGCTAATGCCGCCCTGTCGTTGCATACGATTCTTGAATATATCTGCTTTCTTTATTCCATTTTAGCTTGTAGAACTCACCAATTGTACCAAGTTTTCTATTAGTTTCCCCCTTGGTCTACCCCTTGTTTATTTTCAAGATTGTGCCCTTCAAATAGTGTTGCGAGAAATCTATTATGTCTCGAAATGTCTCATATTTGTTTAGCAAGCACTTTTCTTCTCTCACCTCTTCTAGCACACTCCTTGTTCTTCTTTATCATTTTTTGTCATGTTCGAATTTCAATTGCTTCTATTTTCTTCACGTTCTGCTGTGTTCTTTTTTTGTATCGGATGTATTGGTTTCGTATGCATTGTCCATTCTCCTAGTTTTCCGCTCTTTTGTTCATAACATATAGAACAGTATCGACTACGAATCTTAGAAACTGATCAGGAAACTGCCAGTTTACATGTCCATGTGCGATTACTGGTATTCTTCAATATTAGTAGTCGAAACTGTTTGTTATCATGTACACAAAAATTTATTTTATATTTCGAATCAACACACCTCTATATATATATATATATATATATATATATATATATATATATATATATATATATATATATATATATATATATATATATATATATAGACATGTCTGTACAAAATGCTATAACAGGTTCCTTAGGCTAAAATCTGAGGATCTAGCTCCATTTTACCTTAGTCCAAAACTTGATCGTTTTCAAAATACACGATGTCAAAGTTATTATTTCTTGAAACTCATTTTTAAGTATATATCTTTGTTATAACAGAATTTGCATCAAATTTCTTAATTAGAGGTGTTTCAGGATGAGCAATCCATGTTTGATTATAGTTTTGTTGTACCTTGCAGAAGTCGCTACGAGCAGCCCTTTGTCTACATTTAAAGCTCAATACATTTTTTCTGCCTCGGTAAATTAATTTTTTTTTCAGAAATGTTTATTACTTGATATGTTATCTTGCAAAAAAAAATATACCTTGTAGATTTTGATTTGACGAGCCGTTTCTGTGATAATAGAATTTAAGTGTTTCATTGCGTTCTAAAATTCATCATGTCGTACGCGAACATCGAAAACAGTTGGATGTGTTCGATAGTGCTCTTGTTAAAAAGAAATATCTGCCTAACTTTTTGGTAAATATAAATATCTTTTATTAAAAGTGAACTTACAAATATATAAATTGAGTGCTAAACAGTCATACTGCATACCTTATGATGAGAGACCTAATTGAAGTTAATAACCATGCCCGGCAACGGGAGAGCAGAAGCAGCCGCAGCAGGCAATTCACAAACAGATCTCTCAGAGACCCAGTTCTGTGCAAAGCGTAAACGCAATCCCAGCTCTCCGATACCAGGAGAACACGAAAAACGCTACCTCTTAGACGACCAGTCTCTAATACAAAACAACAAATATTTTCCGCTTCAAACAGTCAATAAAGACATAAATGAAACATTAAATATCAGTGAAAAAACAGTTAAGATAACGATACCACCGATTTATTTACACGAAGCAAATAATTATCAATTAGTTGAACAAGATATTGAAAATATCGTAGAGAACGAATTTACAACTCAATATAAAAACAATGCCATAAAAATAAATTTAACAGACATTACTGACTACAGAAATTTAACAAAGTTCTATGATAATAATAATTTAAAATATCATACCTTTAAAGACCCCCAAAAATCTTTATTAACAGTAGTCATAAGAAATGTCCCGTTATCAGTAAAAGAAAAAGGAATATTAGAGGAATTGCAAGATAAGTACCAAGTTCAAAAGGTCGTTAGACTGCTTAATAGGGACAAAAGACCCCTGCCTTTATGTGCAGTAGACCTCGATAAGGATGAACAAGGCATGAAAATTTACGGGCTTACAAAACTAAGACACTCAATAGTTTCTGTCGAACCGCGTAGAAAATCGCGAAAAATACCGCAATGTACACGTTGCCAAAGATTTGGACATACAAAAAACTACTGCAAACTAACACCACGATGTGTTAAATGCAGTGATAACCACCATTACTCCGAATGCCAAAAGCAACCTAACGAGAGACCTACCTGCGTAAACTGTAATGAAGCGCATCCAGACAGCTATAAAGGATGCAACTATTACAGAACTTTGAAGCAACAAATTAATAAAAGTCAACAAACTTACAAACAACATCGATTAGAGGAATCTCAATATAAAATTGAAACTAATAGCGCTAAGAACTTACATGCGCGCCACACGAATAACCATATTTCCCGCGCAAATACAAACAAAACTTTCGCAGACACAGTAAGACCAAGAACACCAAGCCAAAGAAATAATCAAACCGACCAAGACACACAAGAATCATTAATAGAACTAGTCATATCCTTTATCACAGATTTAATAAAACCGTACGTCCAAAAAATAAAAAAACTTCATAAGCGAACTAATACCAACATTTCTTCAAAATGTCTCTATATAATAATCGTATTCTTCATAACTTAACAATTGTTAATTTTAATGCCAATGGTATCAAAAGGCAGCGAACAGAACTAATAAACTTTTTATGCCAACATAACGTAGATATTATGTGCATCAGCGAAACACACCTGATTAAAGAAGAATCCTTTAATATTCAAAAATACAAAATATACAGGAAGGACCGTGAAACACCTCACGCTTCAGGCGGTGCGGCAATTCTTATTAGGAAAAACATTTCTCATTACAATAAAATGTTGCCAAACCTAGTATCTATGGAGGCTGTGTGCATTGAACTGTATATAAAAAACAGCAACCAGTTAAAGGTATTAGCAGCATATAAGGCACCACATCTAAGTATATCTAAACAAGACATCACCTCTATGTTCTCTGATAGCAACCCTACGCTACTACTTGGCGATCTGAATTCCAAAAATACAATCTGGGAATGTAGAGCAAATAACCCAAATGGGGTCAGACTTAATACAATAACAAGTAAGCACAATATTTTAATAGTCACACCTAGCGAACCAACATATGCAGCATTCCGCTCTAATTACCTACGGGATATCCTAGACATTGCCCTAATAAGAAATACTATCACTCCAGCTTATCAAGTAGTACTCACAGAACTAGACTCAGATCATCTACCAGTTCTTCTATCATTTTGTGATAAACCAGAACCCTTCAAACCACCACCAAGACTGATAAATGGTAGGGTTGATTGGAAAAAGTTTCAAGAAGATATCGACAGACGTTTGACACTCCTACGCAGACTCTCCACACGACAAGATATAGACAGCGCTGTAAAACATTTAACAGCATGCATTGTGCACGCAGTTCATGAATCAACCATTGTTCCAAATCAACTATCAAGACCTAATAAGTCATACGTAACACCTCAATATATATTAGATCTAA
This sequence comes from Tillus elongatus, assembly GCA_964006375.1. Taxonomy (NCBI): domain Eukaryota; kingdom Metazoa; phylum Arthropoda; class Insecta; order Coleoptera; family Cleridae; genus Tillus; species Tillus elongatus. The sequence goes on along the minus strand of OZ023264.1, from coordinate 160,347,751 downwards.
TTAAAGAGAAAAACAGGGTCAGACGACTATGGCTTGATAATCATACTAGTCAATTGAAGAACAGACTAAATCAATTAAGTCACCAAGTAAAAAGAGAACTTGATGAACATAGAATATCATCATATCAAAAATATATAAGTGAACTAGAAGCAGCAGATCCCTCAATGTGGAGAGCTACCAAAAAAATACTTCGACAACCACAAACTACATACAGCTTAAAAACTAACAACGAAGTTCACAATACAGATAAGGGCAAGTGTAGAATATTTGCCGAGCATCTCGAAAACTTTTATGTTCCAGCGCCTTTACCAAACAAATTAAATCATTTATTGATAATGTTCTTCCTAATATAAGCCCAAACAGCTTCTCGATAATTACCTCAGACGAAATATCTGATTTAACCAAAATAATACCAATAAAAAAATCCCCTGGTCATGATCTCATACCGAACATAGTTCTTAAAAATCTGACCAAAAAGTGTTATGAGACATTAGCGCTTATATTTAATGCATGCCTGAAAACTGGCTATTTTCCACACACATGGAAACACGCTGTATTTATGATGTTCCTGAAACATGGAAAAAACAAGATGCACCCATCAAACTATAGGCCTATCAGCTTGCTATGCACTTTAGGCAAGCTTTTCGAAAAACTGATACTGAGGCGACTGAACGAATTTGTGGAAGAGAATAATACCCTACCCCCCACACAGTTCGGGTTCAGAAAAAAGCATTCAACTCTTCATCAACACCTTCGTTTAAATGAAATTATTGTCAAAGGATTCGAAAACAAAAAATATACCACCGTAGCATTTCTTGACGCAACACAAGCTTTTGATAAAATATGGATCGACGGGCTCCTCTTCAAATTAGCAAAAATCCAAGACTTACCCTCCTATCTACTCAAAATCATTGCCAGCTTCACACAAAATAGAACATTTTCTGTAAGAATAAACGCCGAATTTTCCACAACTAAAGCAATTCACGCAGGAGTACCTCAAGGTTCCATATTGGGACCTACACTATATAATTTATATGTAAGCGACATACCATACGAACAAGGCTCCTTATTGGCGATGAACGCGGACGATACAGCGATAGCAACACAACACAAAAGCATAATCGAATCCAGAAACCTCTTACAAAATTCTTCAAACAAAGTTACAAAATGGTGCAAGAGCTGGGGAATCACTATAAACTCATCAAAGAGTCAAGCTAAAATCTTTACGCTCTTAAGAGAACCAAATCCGCCACCGTTACAAATAGATAACAAAGCAATCCCTTGGAATCACAAACACGAATCCGTCAAATATTTAGGCCTACATTACGATCGTACCTTAACCTGGAGACACCATATCAAAAACAGAACTCAGCAAGCTTATGGACGTCTAAAAATGCTGTACCCCATTATAAACAGAAAATCATCACTAAAGATTGAATGCGGAACGCTCATCTACAAAAGTATTCTTAGACCAGTTCTCACATATGGCTGTCCAATATGGGGAACAGCGTCAAATTCAACAATAAATATGGCACAAACCTTCCAGAACAAAGTACTACGAATCATCACCGATGCACCGTGGTTCATTAGGAACACGCAAATACATCGCGAATTAAACATACCAGTGATCAGTGATTTCATAAAAACAAGTGCAATCAACTTCCTGAACAAGTTAACTGAATGTCCTGGAGCAGTACATTACAATCTTGGTGCAAGACTACAACAAAGAAGACTAAGAGAAAGACTTCCACAAGATGTGTTAAATGATCCATGATCAGAGTTAAAATATAATTTAAGTATGTGTAGGTATTTGTGCGCATGGGAGTGTGTGTGTGTGTGTGAGTATGGATGTGTACATACGAATGTAAGCCTACCAAATAATGTTACTAATTTATCGACCAAACTATTTTTAATTTATGTTTCTAACTATAGCATCTTATCGTTAGAATTTTTTATTGTTTCTTGTATTAGACAATAGCTCATGGCAGATAAAACAACCATGAATAGCATACATGTTGCTAAACTGGTTTGATCTACAATTTAAAAAAATTTAAAAAAATCATCATAGGAACGACTACACATTATTAGGTACTGTCATTAGTTACGAAATAGTGCTGTCAAACAATTAAGTCTGACAAATTGTACACTGTAGTTTTAAAAGTTATCACTGCTTTCGTAAATTTATCGCTGTGGCCGTGCCCTACACTAACGCAGAAATGACCTGTATATTAGTTTATGGTTATTGCCAAGGAAATGGTTGAGAATCGGTCAGAGAATATGAAGAAACATCTCCAAATAGACACGTTCCAAATCATCAAATATTTTCTGCAGTTGAAAGGTGTCTACGGGAAACCGGTATGTTTGCTCCTGCTAAGTTTAATTATGGACGGAATCGAGCTGTTAGACCAGCAAATGTGGAGGAAGAAATTTTAGAACGAATTAAAAAAGTTCCGAGTTTAAGCACTAGACAAATTGGTTTGGGACTTGGCGTTTCTAAGGATATGGTGAACAGGACTTTAAGAGAACAGCAGTTACATCCATTTCACCTCCAAACAGTGCAAGAGATTTTGCCTACCGACCTCGAATTAAGACAACGCTTTTGTCGTTTCCATGAAAAGATTCAAAGTGATCCAAATTTTCATATAAATATTTTATTCACCGACGACTGCTGTTTTACAAGTAGCGGTATCACAAATTTACATAATGAACACATTTATTCTTACGAAACCCCGAATGCAATAAAGGTTTTGCATTATCAGCGTGAATTCAAAATTAATGTGTGGCCAAGAATTATTGAGAGATTTATCATAGGTCCTGTCATCTTACCACCTCGCTTAAATGGTTTAAACTACAAAGAGCACCACCACATTTCACACTAAACGTCAGAAATCATTTATATGGCAAATTTTGGAATCTATGGATCGGCCGAGGAAACAATACTCATCTAAATTTGCCACCTCTCTCAGCGGATTTAGCGCCCATGGATTACTTATTATGGGGCACACTCAAGCAGTTCGCATATTCTAGACAAATAAACACCAAAGAGCAGTTGTGGATGCGAGTGCAAAATTCAGTAAACATTTTACGGTTAGATGCAGATATGATGGATCGGGTGCAGTTAAATTTTCTTCGTAGAATGAATCTGTGTCTAAACGAAAACGCGACTTAACTTTACGGTTAAGACGTTTGAATTTTTAAAACAATTTATTTAATACTTTAAACAATCAATACTTAATTACTTAATTACAAAGAATGAATAATACAATATAATAAAATTATGACGATCAACCTACATGTGATCTAGAGTCTATGCACGCGATGTGCAGAATACTAACTCGGAACAAGAATGAACGGTCTTATCCCTGTGAGCAGCCTCTTTATACACTTCCTTCCAGGTGTGGCACTTATTGTCTCTGAATTAAACAAAGCATCTGCTGATGTGGATTCTCACACTGATATTCCGTCCAACTTGCTGTTTGAGCCTGCATACTTGTGGGCTCCTTTCTGTCTACGGCTGACTCGGCGGTTCTTACTGTGGGAAGGCGACTTTGTAGCATAACGGGCCATTGTTTGGGCTCCATTTATCTCGCTGGTCACTTTCAATATTTACTTACAGTGTTATACAGCAATTAATAATTTAGTAAGAGTCTGCAGTTTTGGTTTGTTATTGACTTTGTATCCTACTCCATTTGCTCTTTGCCAATGAAGTTTTAGTGTTAATGGTCGATTGGTCCTTAGACATGCTCCAATGTAAATTTTAAGTGTTGTTGGTCGGTTTGTCCTTATACGTGATTCAAACTTCTTGAACCAGTCCTAAGCCTGGATAAAGTGAGTTGTCGTTCATACGATGAATTTTAGAACGCAATGAAACACTTAAATTCGATTATTACAGAAACGGCTCCTCAAATCAAAATCTACAGGGTATATCTTTTTGCAAGGTAACATATCAGGTAAGAAATATTTATGATAAGAAATTTCATATACCGAGGCAGAAAAAATTTATTGAGCTTTATATGTCTACAAACGGCCAGCTGGTAGCGCCCCCTGCAAGGTACATCAAAACTCTGATCAAACATGGATTGCTCATCCTGAAGAACCTTCCAGGTTCCAAACTTTATGCACATCCTGTTATTACTAAGATAGATATTCGAAAAGGAGTTTCAACAAATAATAACTTCGACACCCTATATTTCGAAAATTTTGGACTAAGGTAAATTGAGATAGATCCTCACATTTTAGCCTAAGGAATCTGTCGTAGCGTTTTGTACAGACCTGTGGAGACACCCTGTATATATAAACTCCTGGCTATCATTTACATAATATTACCATACCAAATCCATAACTTTATCTTGTTGGGTGAAAACTTTTTTAGTTTGAGGTAAACCATTACGTCGAACACAATACATAGTCTATTTAAAATTCTGTGTAATTTTTTGACAAGCAGGGAGCTTGTGCTCCCGAATATTCAATTTCGGGTAAAGCGGAACTTTACCTTGTACCTGCCGGCGTCGATTTGTCTAATTAAAATTTTTACAAATGACGAAGTTATTAGTTGGCAACTGAATTTACTGGACGAAAAAAAGGGTGTTTATATCCAATTCATTCATGACCGGTGGAACACAAGTCATCAACTTTCCAATTTTATTTGGTCCGGGTATCTAATTATACCATTCAAACACTCTAAAAAGTTAATTGTCCTTGATACCGCCAACCGGGCAGTGACGAAAAATTCATTTCATGAACGACGTGATATGAGTAAATACATACAGTAAGTACTCTTTAGTACATACCTACGAATTATATCCTCCGAGCAATTATGTGCAGTTGCTCTTATAATTTCTATTAAAACACCTGTAATCTCAGAAATATTATTGGCCATAGTTGGAGGAACGTTACTTAATGACCTCTCTGTTTAGATTTATGATATCTAGTCATTGTTTGACTTCGAACTGGTCGCCCAGTTTATATAGCCACAGTCCTTGTGTAGGAAAATTCCAAGACAACATGGGCGCAGTAGTTTCATCAGTAACCAAATCATATCGCTGCACTAATAAGTCAATTAAGAGGTTTACATACAAGACAACAAATGTGTATATAATTTAGTCTTACGCACTCATTAAACCGCATATTTTTTATAATTAGTTTTAGCTTTATGCTACAAATTGGATACTAAAAAACAATTGGGACGCGTCATGTGCGTTATGGTGGCGAATTTTCAATAAATGCTTCAAATTTGGATAACTCAATTTGCTATGAACGTAGAAAGTTAAATTTTGTTATATAGGTTTTTACCAATGTCCGTTATAGCTGATTTACAAACTCGTCCGCGGTCTTACAATAACGGTATGTGCCAAGTTTTGTTCAAATATGTGTGTGTTTTTTGTTTCTTTAACGTCGGCCTATTTCCGCGACTATGGACAATCACCGACGCTAGGGATCAGTTTCACCTTACTATCCTGCAAATTTTGCCGAACCCCTGCCTTCCCGTAAGAAGGGTAGGGATCTTTAACGTGCCCAACATCGCATGGACACGGGGCCGACGGCTTTATGCCCCCTCCGAATGGCGCAACGTGCAGACACTTAACTTGCTCAAATACAATGCCAGAACCCCCGTTAATGTTAATGTTACAGTTTGTACTGAAAAAGTAAAAGGAGTACCCGGGATCAAACCCAGTACCCTTCGGTTCAGAGGCACACGTTCTTGCCCCTGAACCACCGAGATTCATTGTTCAAATAAGTTTAGTATTTTTGAGTTATCGCTCGGATACAATATATATATATATATATATATATATATATATATATATATATATATATATATATATATATATATATATATATATATAATATATATATAAGCATTAAAAAATTCCAACGGAGCTTGGTTTCGGATTCTAGGGGCTCAAATTTGCACTCATTAAAAAAAATTGTATTAGCGATTTTTTCTTAATAAAAATTTGCTAATAAACATCAATAACATATACTTAGCTCAAGGATGACAGCGGGGAAACTTTTCACGACACAGGGTCTCTTATGACTACTTAAAGACATCACACACACCACGGGAAACATATATATATATATATATATATATATATATATATATATATATATATATATATATATATATATATATATATATATATATATATATATATATGATTAAATTATATCTCTTTATTTTTGTTAAATCAAATTCAATGTTCTTTCTCTGGTTTCAGTACTGAATCTTGTAAATAAAGAATTCATAATCTTAGAAAAATAGGTGTTTCTGTCTACCACTAACGTTTTGTTTTTCAGATATTGCAGTACGAGCATCAATCTAAACGGTATATTTCTTTGCATGTTCCAAATTTATTTACTTTTACGTCCGCGTCGTCACAACGTGGGGACAAAATATCAAAAAAATGTTTCACTTAAACGTCGTAGAAAGTGTCAAATATGATTTGGGAACAATTTTTTTTAGCTATCGGTCTGTCGGTCGGTATGTCTGTATGTTTGTAGTCATGATAACTTTAGAACAAATCAAAATATCGGCTTCAAATATGGTATACAGTTAGCACCCAGAAAACGAACGCTTTTTCCCCTAGGGCTCGTGCGCGACTTCGGCGCCACAAAAGCACTGCAGCCTTTGGCATATTGTGCATGCCCTTAGTATTTTTACTCCACCCATTCCAACATCACTGTGCCTTGAACTAGTCTGCACAGCGATTGGCAGGGTGAAGTTTTATATTGCTCTGTCTCCATTCTAGACTAACCGTAGATCAGTTGTCTTTTGCGGTCCAAAGTTTTACACACGCACAAGATGTGCTGGGCTGACTCCTCGCTTTCGCCGCAGATTCTGTATGCGAGGTCCCCCTCGCACCGCCCCATTTTATGCAGGTGTTCCTCCTTGATGGACATGCGTCCCGTCAAGAGACCTGTTATGTTCCTGAACTGTCCTCTGCTAAGATTTATCAGCTCCGCAGCTCTCTTTTAACTGGGTTCGTCATTTACTGACTTCCCATGTCTGAGCTTTGGACAGTCTAGCAAGTACACCTTGTGTTGGTTTCTGACCCAGGACTTTAATGGCTCCCCTGGCCGTGCTCTTTGTTATGCCCAGAACCGGTCCTCGTCCCATAAATTGTTCTGCTGACCCTCTCTTCACGAGACTGTCAGCTTCTTTATTGCTTTTGACCCCCGAGTGACCCGGTACCCAGATGAGGGTCACCTCATTTTGCCCAGCCAGGTTGCTCCTCTCGTCTCGGCACTCACTTATCACCCAGGAATTTACCCGTGCGCTACTTAGGGCTTCAAGGACTGCCTGGCTGTCTGTGGCTATGAGGATCCGCTTGTTGGTGTAGCCCCTCCTCTTGTTCTTCCGCAGACAGTGCAGGATGGCGTACATTTCGGCCTGAAAAATCGTTGCATGGGATCGGAGGGAAATACTACGAGTTACCCTCGGTCCTTCTGAAAACAACACCTGCCCCCGTCCCACGCTCTCCGCCGGATCCGTCCGTAAACCAGACGGGCACGTCCCGTGGTATACCCAGCGTCTCCTCCCGCCATGCCTCGCGGTCGGGGATTTCCACTGTCAAATTGTTTTCCCTGCAGATTCGGGGGCTCGCGAAATCTGACTTCATTTTAAGCATGGGCTTCTTCACGATCTCCTGAATTTTGCAATGGCTCCTGAAGCCTGGGTTGATCTTCAGTCTACCATTGCAAGCTAGTCTGTATAGTCCCAGCCTGGCCTCCCCCATAATAGCTAAGTGTAGGGGGGGGGCAGATCCCGCAAGACGGCTGTTGGAGTCGAAGACATGGCCCCTGTGATGCCTAGGCAAGCCATCCTTTGGATCTTGCCTAGTTTTTATTTGGCACTGGATTGTGTCACGATAGGCCACCAGACCAGTGCTGCGTATGTTAACGATTGTCTGACCACGCTTGTGTACAGCCAGTGGGGCACACAAGGTCTTCGTCCCCACGTTTTTCTTTCCATATAGCCGCCTATGGACGGCTTGGGTCATGACAGTCCTATGCAGTATTTTTTCAACGTGACCATTCCAGGTTAGCTTAGAGCTCAATACGACCCCAAGATAGTTTACCTATCTGGCAATTGGAATGTTCCTAGCGCATAGACTGAGAGTTATGTGGCTCTCCCACTTCCTCCTCCTGGTGAACGGTATGACGGTTGCTTTCTCGGAGCTCACCCTGAGCACTTGGCCAACCGTCGTCAACCTTTCCACCACTTTCAGTGCGGTCTGCATGCGCTCCCACACTGATTGTGTAACCTTTACTCGGACTATGATGACAATATCGTCCGCATAGCCCTGTACCTCATACCCCCCTCCCGAGAGCCTCGCTAGCAGCAGGCCGTCCACGACTAGGCACCAGAGCAAGGGAGACAGAACGCTCCCCTGCGGACACCCCGCCGCGAACCCGGCCAACAGAGTCCCTCCCGCGAGTGAGGTGAACACCGCCCTGTCCCTGAGCATGGAACCGATCCACCTGCAGCAGGTCTCCTCCATTCCACGCTCCCGGGCAGCTGCCAGAACCGATCCGAACGAGGTGTTGCTAAAGGCCCCCTCTAGGTCTAGGAAGGCCCCCAGCGCCACCCCCTTGTTCTCCAGCATATTCTCCAGTTTCAGCACCAGTTGGTGCAGTGCTGTTTCTGTTGAGAATCCTGCTCTGTATGCATATTGTCCGCAGTGTAGAGGATATGCTTCCAGTACACCGCCCCTAATGTGCCGGTCGAGCAGTTTTTCCACTGTTTTCAGCAAGAAGGACATGAGACTTATTGGCCTCAGGGACTTTGCCTGGTCTGTTGGACGCCCAGGTTTAGGAATAAATACAACCCTGGCCAGTCTCCATGACCTCGGAATGTACCCCAGAGCCAGGCTGGCCCTCATAATGAGGGTAAGCGCCGGCGCCAGTATATCTATACCCTGTTGGAGCATACCTTGCAGGCAAAGGAACGGTTTGGATTGTTTTGGGGCAACATCGCCTCAGGGGGTAGGGGATTAATGGGGTGATTTGGTGAAAATTGACATTTTCCGTTAAAATTTGACCAACATAACGTTTTATGGTTTGTTTATTAGAAAACTTTCAATTCTATCAAACATCTGATATTTCGTGCTGTAATTAAATTAGGGGTTGAATGTGTGGGGTGAAATATCAGTGACAGAAATATTGAAGTTTTTTTTTTTTTTGGATAAAACGTCGTAGAAGGTCTCAAAACATATAGAAAAATTGATTCTGGAATGAAAATATTTTTTTTGTCGATGTATCTGTTGGTCTGTCGGCCTGTACGTCTGTCTGTTGGTAGGCACAATAACTTTCGAACGAAATCAGATATCGTCTTGAAATTTGGTATCCAGTTAGCACCTGACAAAGGAACGCATTATTTTTTTTAAGTAAGATGACTTCAGGGGGTAGGCAATAAATGAGGGATGCTTTGGTGATAATTGACATATTTTCGTTAAAACTCGAATAATGTATCATTTCAGATGTTTATGTGCACAGTAATATGATTATTTTCCTTGGGGTCAAGTCACGGACCCTAAATTCATTTCATAAGAATGTCTTTCTGAGAAAAGTATCTTATAACCGCTATATTAAAGTTGTGATTCAGTTTGCAAAACCATTTAACTGGTATACAACGTAACTTTTAGTTTTTGCACGTAAAAAAAAAATTAATGTTAAGAGTATTCCAAACAGGACACAAGGGACTTGGGGTGACACCATTTGTGTCAGTTTTTTGTCCATTACCAAAGTTTTACATTACTCAACTTGAATAATCATGAGCCAGACATATAACAAAGACAAATTGGATCACAAATAAAAAACGATTTAAAGCTCAGATAAAGTATTGCACAGAAGTCTGGAGGAAAGCTCGATCGGCTTTTAACAAAATGAATTCCCCTCAACTAAAGTATTGTGGTGATAGTGCGTTTATTTCCTTAAACGATAGTCGTGGTTCCTCCCACAAAGCCCATGCCAAAAGAAGCGGGTTACTTTTAATGTGCTGTCTCAATATTTCTTTATTTCACCGCTGACTCGATTCTAGTTTATAGCCGGGTCCCTGTAATATTTGATGATTTAGCTATAATCCTTGAAAGTCTTGTTTTAGTTGAGCTTTTTGTTCAAGCAAATGGGAAAGCAGAATTAATAGCCCTGAATCAAGAGCTATATTTGTATTCATGGAAATTCAATTAGAAATTACATTGAATTCCTTTTTTCCTTGTCAATTCGAGAAGACAAATTCGCAAAGCCGAGTCTCTATTACATTTAGACTTATCTTTCTCTAAAATTGCGCCATTATTTGCGTTTTTGCTGATATAATTTACCATTAAATAAAGGATGAATGTGTTTCGACGCTGTTGTCGTTTATTTAAATTTCCAAGTTACTCTTTCACGATTCTATAGTTGGTCATTTGTTCGCTCTTGCTCATTTCGCTGACTACTTCGATGCTTCTCACGTAGAATTAAACGCTTTCCGTTCAAATTCACTCCACTGAGTTTGGAAAAATAAATTAAATTAGACTGTCGACACGAATGACGTAATTGTTTCAATTACTAAGATCTGTTGTATTAGTTTATGTAAAAAATGCCAGACTACAGAAAATGGGGCCAAGAAACAATAAAACGTTTGCTCTATCTAGCTTGAAGCAGACTTAAGATGAAAAACAAGACCGCTATATCTATTAAATAGATATATAACGCATCTAAAAAAATCGGGTGCCATTGGTGATCAGACAAGGCACAAAATCAAAATCTTTTGAATATTACAGACAAAAAAATAAGTTTTCATGACGCAAAAAGGCCAAGAAATGCCAGAAAAATCCCTGTGGGTATTTTATAATTTTTCTTCTTACAACGTCAAAGTCGCAATTTGAGCCCTCAAAATTTGCAGTATTTAAACAAAGATTTTGGAACGAATGCGGGTTACGTAGAAGAAATGTGGTTGGAAATGTGTTTTACGAAGCCGTATGTTTCTTCTTTAGCCGCCATTGTTTTCCACTTGACTAAAATATTAAAGAAAAATTCATTTCAAATAGAGCCACTTTCCTTGATTTAATGGCAGTATGTAAGGCTATATGTATTCTCGCGACAATCAGAACTAATTGTGGCGAGAATATATTCACATTCACATAAATAGTCTTAATTATTACCAAAAGTAAGAACGTTATAAATTCGGTAATTAAGCCTATATACACCATAGCACGATCCAACTTTCGAGTTCGTTTCTTGATGGAAACCAAATTTTCAACATTTAAAAAAGGGGTGTATGAGATTTCACCAGCGTCACAGAAGTTACACAAGAATTTTCTACGTCAAGGGTAGCGCCTTGTATTTCAGTTAACGTCTCATCCTGAAAGTTGTGGGTTCGAATCTCCGTGAAGATCAGTAAAAAAAAGTTTTTTTAGCGAATTTTTTGTAAAACGAAAAGGTCACTAATGAGGAGATCTGTGTTTATATATAAATAAATATATATATATATATATATATATATATATAGATATATATATATATATATATATATATATATATATATATATATATATATATATATATATATATATATATATATATAAACCGATACCCCTCCACTAGTAAACTTTTTTTATAAAAATTCACTCAAAAAATTATAAAAGCATTTAAAGAAAATAAAATCGCTCGCACTGTAGGTCAAACGAGGTTAAAATACAAAAAAAGTTCGGGACGCAGCAAGTGCATTATGGTGGTGAATTTTAATTAAATGCTTCCAATTTGAATAATTCAATTTTCTATTAACTTAGAAAGTTGAGTTTTGTTACGTAGTAAGGTATTTCACAAGACAATACATTGGCCAAATTTAATTAAAGAGCTTAAAAAGTTTTGGAGATAAACATTTGTTTCAAAGAAAACTCAAAATATTCCCGGAAAACCCTGTCGGACTTTCCTGAAAAACGAACTTGTCCAGGCCATTAATAAAAGAAAGAATCTTGCCGAGTTTAATCAAAATCGGTTAATAGCTTTTTTAGTTATCGTGCGGATGCAAAAATTTTTCAAAGAGCGTGAACTAGGAAACTTAGGACCCATAACCAGGGTCAGATTCAATATATATATATATATATATATATATATATATATATATATATATATATTGAATCTGACCCTGGTTATGGGTCCTAAGTTTCCTAGTTCACGCTCTTTGAAAAATTTTTGCATCCGCACGATAACTAATATATATATATATATATATATATATATATATATATATATATATATATATATATATATATGTATATATATATATATATCTATATATGGTTATGGGTCCTAGGTTTCCTAGTTCACGCTCTTTGAAAAATTTTTGCAAAGTCTCACCATTGATTAGGGACATTTTTTAAATAAGAATTCATTAAAATAATATATGTGACTAACAAAATGTATTGCTTAATGCGTACAAAATTTGAGATTTTTTTTATGCAGGACGGTCTAGAAGTATCAAAGAAGCTTTAAAAATTTTATGACGTTTCTTCCAGAAATGTCAAAATTGTTAATTTTTAAAAAGCCATTCTAAAACGAAACACTACAAACGCTGTAAAACACGAAACCACCCTAAACGTGCGGCTGATAAAACATATAAAACATAACAATGTGTATATATATATATATATATATATATATATATATATATATATATATATATATATATATATAAATCAAAACTGACTCCGTATATGAATTCTAAGAGGCCTAGTTCGCGCTAATTTGAAGAAATTTTTGAAAGATTCAAAAGTCGGAGACTCCCCATTAGTGAACAGTTATAAAAAAATTCACACACACTAAAAGACGTATTTGACACTAAACATATTTTAATGAAAATTCGCTAACGTAACCCACTTGCCGCGTCCAGACTTTTTTTATAGACGCAAAAGAAACACTCCTTAAATTAAACAATACGTAATAAAACAGCTTTAACGTGGCAAGGACATTTCTCCTTTAAAAGAATAAATTAAAAACAAATACTCATTTAATAGGAATAACCCACTTAATTAACTCAAAGACTGCGAAAGACAACGGATTTAATTGTCGTCCTTGACACGTTTTCACCAAACGGATCCTACTAAGAAAGCAACTTTAAATGGTTTTCCTCACCTGATGGCACTAAAGAAAACCGATAATTTTTACGACGAGGTGTGGCCAGAAAACAAATTTACTGCTTTTCGTTAACGGTAAGCAATCCCACGGTTTCTATAACTGAGAAGCTTGCAATAAACAATGGCCGGTAATAAAATTTCAATATCAATAAAAGCGTTTAGAAAGTTTTATTATTAGCAGTGAGGCTGAAAGGGTAGGAGAAAACAGATTGACGATATTTTGGTTTAGTGGTTTACGAGCCAGCCCAGCCTCTGCATCACTTTCAGTAATTTGAACCACCAGAGACAAACTAAGTCATAAGCGTAAAGCATTTTCATGATTAGGGAGAATTTTCAACAATAAAACTTCTCGAAAAACTTCAAGTTTATATCTAATTTACTTTCCGTCTGCCACAGTCCGCCTCAAGACAATCGTAAAAAATATCTCACTCAACCTCTACAGTATTAATAAACTCCAATTTTGTCGAAATTCCAAATTGAATTACCTCCTAAAATAGGCGTTTCTGATTACACTTCTTTGCTCTATTGCTAAGACGACCAATTCGCAGGAGCCACGAAACTTCTCCTGTCTTAAAATTGATTCATATTTTTGCTTGATAGATCAGCTCGACGGCTCATATATTTCTGTTCCCCGCTTTTATTAGGATGTATGAAAGAAACTTGAAAAAGCTCTTTGTAGCAAAGTAAGAAACTGTTTAACATGAAAGGACGGTGAAAATGACATCGCTTAATCTGTGCCGAGGTTATTACACGTGCGTTTAAATTATACACCTCACATTTCTAATATGCAAATAAGTGGTTACCGTTTAATCAATGATACCACTTAATCAATATTTTTGACAACAAAGTTGTAACTTGATGAAACAATTTTGTATCAACTTTTATACAGAGTGAGGATTTTAAAGTGTTAATGTATAATGTATAATGTATAGTGTATAATTTATAATTTATAATGTATAATGTATAATGTACAATGTATAATGTATAATGTATAATGTATAATGTATAATGTATAATGTATAATGTATAATGTATAATGTATAATGTATAATGTATAATGTATAATGTATAATGTATAATGTATAACGTATAATGTATAATGTATAATGTATAATGTATAATGTATAATGTATAATGTATAATGTATAATGTATAATGTACAATGTATAATGTACAATGTATAATGTATAATGTATAATGTACAATGTACAATGTACAATGTATAATGTACAATGTATAATGTATAATGTACAATGTATAATGTATAATGTACAATGTACAATGTATAATGTATAATGTATAATGTATAATGTACAATGTACAATGTATAATGTATAATGTATAATGTATAATGTACAATGTATAATGTATAATGTACAATGTATAATGTATAATGTATAATGTATAATGTATAATGTACAATGTACAATGTATAATGTATAATGTATAATGTAAAATGTACAATGTACAATGTATAATGTATAATGTGCAATGTATAATGTATAATGTATAATGTATAATATATAATGTACAAAGTATAATGTATAATGTATAATGTACAATGTATAATGTATAATGTACAATGTACAATGTATAATGTATAATGTATAATGTTAATGTATAATGTACAATGTACAATGTATAATGTATAATGTATAATGTACAATGTATAATGTATAATGTATAATGTATAATGTATAATGTATAATGTATAATGTATAATGTATAATGTACAATGTATAATGTATAATGTATAATGTATAATGTATAATGTATAATGTACAATGTATAATGTATAATTTATAATGTATAACGTATAAGGTATAACGTATAATGTATAACGTATAACGTATAACGTATAACGTATAACGTATAATGTATAATGCATAATGCATAATGCATAATGCATAATGCATAATGCATAATGCATAATGCATAATGTATAATGTATAATGCATAATGTATAACGTATAATGTATAATGCATAATGCATAATGCATAATGCATAATGCATAATGCATAATGTATAATGCATAATGTATAATGTATAATGCATAATGTATAATGTATAATGTATAATGCATAATGTATAATGTATAATGTATAATGTATAATGTATAATGTATAATGTATAATGTATAATGTATAATGTATAATGTATAATGTATAATGTATAATGTATAATGTATAATGTATAATGTATAATGTATAATGTATAATGTATAATGTATAATGTATAATGTATAATGTATAATGTATAATGTATAATGTATAATGTATAATGTATAATGTATAATGTATAATGTATAATGTATAATGTATAATGTATAATGTATAATGTATAATGTATAATGTATAATGTATAATGTATAATGTATAATGTATAATGTATAATGTATAATGTATAATGTATAATGTATAATGTATAATGTATAATGTATAATGTATAATGTATAATGTATAATGTATAATGTATAATGTATAATGTATAATGTATAATGTATAATGTATAATGTATAATGTATATATTCACAATGAAACAGGCCAATGTCGCCCAAATGACAGAGGAATGTTGATGTACGTCTACAGGTTAAGAATAAAAATAATATAAGGCATGCAATCATATAATAATTAAGAAAATTTTTTCTTAAATAACACACAAAAGCAAAACAAAAATAATTATAAAACACTCAATTACGTTCAAAAGAAAAGTTGCAGAATACAGATCTAAATCCATTTTTTTTTTTTAGAACCACCAGGTCCACACGGTTTATACCATGGTAACTATATTAATAATAAGAAGTGCGTATTACTAAAAGACTTGAGAGTCAAAGATAGTTTAGTGGTAACAGGTAAATGTTGCGTGTGTCGAGCTGCTACAAAAAGACAGAGAAAAACCAGAAAATCGTGTGACGTTTGTAGCCGCCCAATATGCGACGAACATTGTGAGAAAATAAATAAGTGTTACAATTGCAAACTGTAAAAGAATTATTGTAATAAAAAAATATTATAAAATTCATATACTTTTACAAATAAATTGTTAATTTTTTTATTACTGTGCCCCAAAGTTAAAGATTTGCACCAAAATAAATTTTTATTTTAGTAGGTAACGGGGTACCCCTGTTGTGAGAAATAAGTATAAAAAATTTCAAGAAGAAATCCATTTCCGACAAGTCTGCAGATCCGGGTCGCCAACTAATGGGGCCGCCGCCACCTATATGTTGGTCTGGAAATTCCCGATTCGAGTAACTCCGAACAGTTAATGCGGAAGGTGGTGGAGCACTGCGTTGTGTGTTGAACCACATTTTGTAGAAGTTAAGGCAGGTGCATTTGTAAGAAGAACACATACTGCTCACCATTCAAATGCCCATTGAATATGTGAGGTCTTCCTACTTATGCCTATCGCAAGCACCGGGCCACAGATTGGCCGCCGCGAACCAAGCTTTGCGAGATTATTCGCTACCTCATTCCCGCTACGCCACAGTGTCCCGGAACCCACAACAGTTGCACCTCCTTTGTCCTGGCTAGTCCTTTGAGGGCGTCAGCGCACTCCTGAACCAGTGTTGACCTAATTTTGGCCGCACAGACTGTATAATTTTCAAAAGTTATAAAAAATACTACATTGGCAGAAAATGCATTTTTATAATGAATTCTGAGATGTCACAACACCTTAGGCATAAATATTAACATTAACAAATAAAAACATCACTTTTAAAACAGAATGGGTATCCAGGTACCCTGTCATGCAGACGAAGGTTAAGTAAACAGACTGAGTGACGATATGTAAGAAGGGCAAGGATGAAGGGGATACCCAGATGTACTGAAAATGAACATTCAATTAGATTATTATGGGTTGTTGAGTTGTTGGCATCTGGTTATAGTAATTATATTAATACTCAAAAAAAAACTAATTTATATAAAATATTTGAATTTCTGACAGAAAATAAAATATTATAGTTTTAAGAATGTCTACAATATGAATCCCAATGTTTGCGGTGCCGTAGCAATTTGTTCTGTTAGGAGGCCTCACCTTATTTAAATATTTCAAGAAAGAATCCTCTAGTGACAATATTTTCTACACATACACATAAGTAAATGTCGCATAATCATCAACTAGTGAAACGTGTGGAACATTCTTAGTCTTCTGTTTTTCTTACACATCCTTCAGGACGAAAACTTAATGTTATGAGTGATAACAACGGCTCTATTCAGAACAGAGCTGAACCGCCAGAATAAATTTCAATGGCATCTGCATACGTTAGCTTCTGATAAAGGCGACCGAGGACTTTGCGAAACAAATAGAATGGAAATTTTGTTTGTTATCGTACCAGTAAAACGGAGAACTCTAATTAAAGTGCCCTCTTTAAGGCCAATTGGACTCTAATGAATAAAGGGACAACTAGCAATTACCTCAAGAAAACCCACGTATTCTATAAATAAATTGTGATCACTTGAATACAATCAAAGAGAATTGCCTGACAATCGCCTCGTTTCGGAACAATATAGGGTAAAACACATGTTTTTTCATACTTGAAAGGCAAAACAAATTTTAACCTACAGGACATTGACATCTTTCATGTAGAACTTAAAGTATAACGTCAATACAATGTAAAAATAAAAATTAATACATGTATATATAGACTTGAGGCTTAAACTTTGACATATACATTTTCTTGTATACAGCATGTACAACGTACGCGTAACAAGTCACTGGGTAAAAGTATTACATATAAATTAATAACGTAAAATACATACAAGTGCATAAATTAAGTATTCTAAGAATCTACAGTCAATCATTAAATATATTTTTTAATTTCATCAACACACCACGAGCGCTTACAGCCTAAATACTATCGTACCGTGGGTGTCGACAACGAGGAAAGAGGCAACTTGTTAATTCTGAACTTGAAGGTTTGGAGGTTCGGGGGAGAAGGAAAAACATGTGCCGGCAAGGAGTTCCACAACTTGGAAGTCCTCGGGACAAAAGAGCGGGCATAACAAGATGTTCTATGTCTGGTGACCTGGACAGTAAAAGGGTGCATTCACTCTCTTCCCCTGGTAGATATGTTGGGGGCAGCAGGTGGAGGAACTATGGAAGAAAGCTCCTCTGAGCAGTGCCCATGCAGATATCTATAAAAGAGAGAGAGGATACCAACGGCACGTCGGTGGGCAAGGGATGGCAGCCTTTGGGTAAGGGTAGGGTCACCTATGAGACGTATAGCTCTCTTTTAAATGGAGTCCAGGATAGAGAGTGTAGAAGCGGCAGCAGCACCCCATATGTGGGAGCAGTATTCGAGGTTTGGTCTTATTTGTGAAGTATATAAAGTATAGAGATTATCTGGTGAAAAATAATTGCGAGCCCGCAAGAGGAAACCTTATTTCTTAGCAGCCGCTTCTGCAATTGATGTGACATGTTGGTGCCAATTGAGATTTCGATCCACACAAACGCCAACAAGTGAAAAGGACTCATTACTTTGAATAACTTGGTTGTTTATTGTGATGGCTCTAGGAATAGTGTATCTCTTATGAGAAAGAAAGCAAGACTGTGATTTGGTGGGGTTGAATTGTACAAGATTTCTACTTCCCCAGTCAAATATTTTTTGGAGATCCGCGGAGATAGAACCCTCCATGAGTCTGCGATCCTCATCTAGTTGGGCTAAAGAGACAGGCTTAGTGTATTGTATATTGGAGTGGAGGGTGCTGTCGTCCGCGTAACTGTGAACTGGGTTGCATATGCTAGAGAGGGGGTTATTGATGTGAAGAAGAAACAAAGTGGGGACTAAAGCTGAACCTTGAGGAACTCCTGCATTAATTGGATACAGTTTAGAGGAATGGCCATCCACGAAAACATAAATGCTCCGGTTGAACAGGAAATTTGCTGTCCACGTACAGAGTTTTGGTGGTAGGCCATAGGCCGGTAGTTTATTAAGTAGCGCTGTGTGCCAGACCTGGTCGAATGCTTTGGATATGTCTAGAGCGACAATCTGGGATTCACCGTGTAGTTCTATAGACTTGTTCCAAGAATGGGTGACAAAGGAAAGAAGGTCGGCAGTTGATCTGCGCTGACGGAATCCATACTGCCTGTCGTGGATTAGACTGTGTTTTTCAAGAAATTTTAGTAATTCGGTGTTTATATACTTTTCCATCACTTTAGAGATGACTGAAAGGAGAGAAATAGGCCTGTAATTGCTAGAAAGCGCTTTCGATCCTTTCTTGGGGAAGGGTTGTACTCGAGCAGTTTTCCAGTTACTAGGGAATATGCCTTTATTGTAAGATGTCTGAAACAGACGAGTCAGAACAGGAGCAAGTTCTGGTGCGCATTTTTTGAGAACAACTGCTGGGATCTCGTCAAGGCCAGAGGCTTTCCTGGTATTAAGAGAAGAGATCATCTTTCGTACCTTTCTAGTTTTGAAAATGATATCCGTCATTTTATGTGCGACATTGGACACTGTTGGTGGTTGAACATTCGGAGGTGGGTTGAGAGTAGAATTGCCGGCGAAAAAAGAGGCAAAAAGTTCAGCCTTGCCCAAGACCGCAGAAACAATTTCATCCCCTGAGACAAGAGGTGGGAACGTGCTCTTGCAGAAATTATTCCCAATAGATTTAGCAAGAGTCCAGAAGGGTTTACTGCCGCTGGAGATTCAGAGGACTTTGTTTTTGATGTGGTTATTAATCGAGTTTTTTGCCTCAGAAATAATGCGGACATAGCGGTTTCTTGCGTCGTTAAATGCTTGACGGTTTTCTTGACTGGGATTGTGTAGAAGCTTTTTGTGCGCTTTGACCTTTTCAAGTCTGGCCTTGTCACATGATTTAGAGAACCAGGCCTTTTGAGTGGCTGCAGAGGTTTTCTGTGTACGTGGAATAAATAATTCCATGCCAGCTTGGATAATTTCGGTGACGTTTTGTGAGATATCAGAGGGGTCAGGATGAGAGAAGCAGACAGACGCCCATGGAAAGGTGGAAAAGTAATCTCGCATTTCGTCCCAGTTCGCGGAGTTGTAGTGCCAAACGATACGTGGGTGTGATGACTGTGTGACCTCGGGTTGCATTGCGCAGGAAGTAGTGACCATGCCGTGGTCTGAGCGACCCAGGGGGGCGGTGACTGATATCTTATAGCAGTCAGGATTTGTAGTAAGAAAGAGATCCAAGGGATTTGAGCTGTGTGTTGGGATGCGAGGAAAGTAAGTAGGTTTCTGAACCATATTGGCTAAAGAATTGCTGACTGTAAGGCCTCCGCTGCCCTTCCTTGTGGATCGGTTTTTGAGATCCTAGCCATTCCTTATTATTGACATTGAAGTCACCAAGAATAGTGACCTCGAAGAAAGGATATTTAGAAATCAGATGGTCGGTTTTTTCATAAATGTAGTCAAAGAGCTTGGCAAAGTTGTTGTCAGAAGGTGACCGGTAAATGAAACAGATGAATTTAGTTGCAGCCCTGAGAGAGAGTTTTATCCATAGTATGTCTTTTCTTCCAGTTTCTAAATTGGGGAGTCTGGTGCAGGGTAGATTGCTACGGACGTACGCGCACACGCCTCCATGCAATCTAAAATAAGTAAGGAGCTCATACCCCGGGAAATTAAGGTGATTAGTTGCTGTTTTGGCACTGATTTGAGTTTCGGTCAGGAAGAGGAGTTGGGGCCTATTAGCCTGGAGGAAATGGTGGACGGAGTTCAGGTTAGAATTTAGGCCACATATATTCGAGAATGATATTGCAAATCTCGATGCTGGCGCCCCCTGTACACCCCCCTCCCGGATATCCGAATGGAGGGGTATTTTGCATCCGGAATCTTTTGTACAAGGAGGAGCCATCATCATTTTTGTTTAGAAGGGAAACCGACTCATACACCAGAACCGGCAACGTCCGTTGGGACTTCACCGGCCCCTTGATGCAAGGGGTGGTATCTCATCGGGCGTGAAAAAATCCTTTACTATCACGTAAAGGAAAATTCCACTACCACCTGCCATATTGCAAGTATACCACACCAGCCAACTATTACAGAGCTGACCAGCTTTGGAACTTGCTTAATAGACAGTAGAATCAAATACCTATAATAGGAGACAGAAGAACAATCGTAAATGAACTCAATGCATAGTATGCCTATGTGGCAAAAAATAAGCCCAGTCCAATAAAATACAGGGAAAAAATTGTATCAATATACTTATCGACAGCATCTGAGAAAGAGGATCTAAAATTAATAAAGAAACTAGAACACAGAAAAGTACCGGGATTGGATCGACGTCGATCCGGCACGTTCTCTCAGATTTCTGGTGTAATTATTAGGACTTTGGTCTATTTATAAGATAGATTTTTGAAAGAGAATAAATGGGCTGGTATATTCAAAATTTCAATACAAATAAGCAGAGCTTGCATCTTTCTACATTTGCAAAAGGCTTAAAATACCGCTAGTCACCAAATATTGGGACTTGATAAGCTCTTAGATATAGCTGTGAGGGGTGTCGCTTGAAAATTGTTTAAAAGTTACCTAAATAATTGACTTTGGTGCATGTGTCAAAAATCATATGTGCCTACGGTGTACCACAGAGAATGGTTTTGGGGCCGCTATCGTTTATTATATGTATTAATTATTCTAGCAAAAAACAACAACGACAATAATAAGCTTCGTAGACCAGATAACAGTTTTCTATTGTCATAACCCCTCGGATGCACTTAGAACATAGAGGAAGAATTCGTTAAAATAGAAAACTGGTATAATCAGAGCCGACCTACAATGAATGTGGACAAGACATGCTATGCTTCATTCTCACATTATGTGGATCATAGGCCATTTTATTAATCTTGAAGCGTATATATGTCTGCAAATATATAAGCCAGGTCGTAGTGGAGGTGAAGTAATTACATATTCAAATTTAAGGTGGCATAAGCATTCTTACTTACTGACAAAAAATTTGAGAAATCTGATTTATAAATTTAAGTATTTGAAAAACTATAAACAAATAAAAATTATGTATTGAATGGGGTGGAAAGTAACACCAAAAAAGGTAAGGTTGCGAATGGTAACAAATATACTCATCGAATTGAATATTGTTACTATTATTGCATTTTCTAAGAGTATATATATATATATATATATATATATATATATATATATATATATATATATATATATATATATATATACATACATATATGTACTTAATCTAATTGAAATAGATTAGGAATTAGATTTTTTGATACCAGGCTTAGTTTGAAGATATAGTAAGCAAAAGACCTAAAAATATGCATGTAAAGTTTAAATTTTGGCAAAATTTAAACTGCGCTTCACGTGGCGTAAAAATTGACAGGGAAAATTAAAAATAACTGATTGATTTTGAAATAAAGTTTGTAATTATTTAATTCAAATAATTGACAAACTCTCTTCCGTTTGGTTTTTGAAGAAGGAGGACGCTAATAAGGAGTCGTTCCCAGAAAATAACGAAATTTTTCGATCAATTAAATAAATAATGTCTAAAGCATAAATGCCATTATAAACTACTGTTTGAGTAAATGCGTCAGTGAAAAGCGTTTAAAAGTAACGTTTAAATTAAATATATAAAAGTGAAGTGACACTACAGCGCCGTCATATCCAAGAAAATAAAATTGTAAGAGATAATTGTGAAAACTAATAGCAGTTGTATAAATTGGTCAAGGACCAGTGAGGAACACGTCGTCAGTGAATTTTATAGTGAAACAGCAAGTTTAAAAGTCAAAATCAGAAAGAAGCTACTTACCTGGTAGTTTCCATAGCAACCAGAGCGCTTGAATACGAAGGATCCATCGTCAAGGACGGCCAAAAACTACAATTAAAATCGAAGATTGGGATATAGCAAGTACAAATTCATTGTCAAAAATGAATTTTGGTAATAATTAAATTTCAACCAGGAAGTGACAGCTGAAGTAAATGACAGGTACCAATATTTAAATTACTAAAGCCCTTTTTGCTTATGAGAGCTGTCAAATTTATAAAACTTATGTGAGGTTAATTATTGTTTGTAAACATAAAAGGCGCGTATAGATAAATAAGATCTCTATTAATTTTAATCGTAAACTGTTTTTAGTAGTGGTGTAGAAATATTTATAAGTGATATAAATGTATGTACAGATGTTAAAAAATATTATTATAATTTGATAAACTGAAACTTGTATGATTCCAATAGTAGTCAAAATATATAGATAAATTTAAAAACTCCATAGATATCAAATGAAAGCACTCACAAATACCATTTGAAGCATAAGAGTCAACAGCTGTGGAGAATTTAATGTAAAACAATATCATATGCAACTAATAATACACATCCATACAGTGTGTGTGTTTTGTTTCTTTAACGTCGGCCTATTTCCGCGACTATGGCCAATCACCGACGCCAGGGAGCAGTTTCACCTGACTATCCTAAAATTTTTGTCGAACTCCTGCCTTTATGTAAGGAGGGTAGGGATTTTTAACGTGCCCAACATCGCATGGACACGGGACCGACAGCTTTACGCCCCCTCCGAAGGGCAGAACGTGCAGGCATTCAACTTGCTCAAATACAATGCCAGAACCTCGGTTGATGTTAATGTTACAGTTTGTACTGAAAAAGTGAAGGAGTAACCTGGGATCGAACCCAGTACCCTTCGGTTCAGAGGCGCACGTTCTTACCCCTGAACCACCGAGGTTCTTCATCCATACAGAGAAAGTAACATAAAGAAAATGTGGTAAAAGAAATATATTTATTTACTTATTTAAAACCATCTTAAATGAATGAAATTTGAACACACATGGTGTTTCAAAACCACAATGCACACAAATATAAATATAAATATCATTATATTGGACAACCATATATAAATTAACATTACATACATCCAAATTTAACATAAAACATTATAAAGGGCGTTATTAAATACATTAATTCCTTAAATATAAATAAATACCCTTTCATGTCATTTTAAAACACCTTAAAACAAATTGTCGCCTAAACGCAAGGTCGGTGTAGAGCTCGATATATATATATATATATATATATATATATATATATATATATATATATATATATATATATATATATATATATATACATTTGATATACATTTGATTTATATTGTGTATAGAGTACCACATAGAGCTTATGAGAACCAAGTAGCATATAAGTCATAACTCTATTGAGCCAGCGAAAATTAGTAAATAGATGTTAGTAACAAAAAGTTAATGGAAAGTCCGTGGCCGTGTGAGTAAATCTCGAGGAGAAAAAATGAGTATATATATATATATATATATATATATATATATATATATATATATATATATATATATATATATATATATATATATATATATATATATATATATAAGACGGTCAAAATGCCTAGTTAGGTGTATTCCCTGAAAACGATATATTAAAATATAATCAAGGAAACAATCACAATACTGTTGATAATGTAATTTAATTTTTCTTATATATTTGTAGATCCTGTTTATTAATATTATAAATAACTCAATTGTCAAACAAAAAAAAAAGATTTGATAATAATTCAGATTTCTAGTTCTAAAGTGCTTTGAAATGTAAGTTTCCGGGATCAATGAAAATATCACAATTTCTTTAACGAGCGTGCTTGAAAATCAGCTTCTTTTGTCCATGTAGGTAATCCACCGAGTAAAATCCAATAATATATTAACGATACAATGGCCAGAAAGATTGCGCTATTAAGAAAATTATGTCATTAAAATAAAATATTATTGTAGATTATTGAAAACTAATTTATAGTTCTGCTAATTGCACTGACAAACTTGCACTTATATTAAACAATTGGGTTAATTATTTAATCAATAAAGGTAATAACAGTGGTTAAACATACTGAACGAATCCAAGCTGATTAGTTGTTATAAAAGAGCGTAGTGGCTTTAAGTAGATGAAAAAGTTCCTTGCGCAAAGCGCAGCAGCTGTGTTCTAGTCGCGGCTACGCACTAGTTTTCACGAAAATTGGCCAAAGGTTTTTCCACGAAAAATAGGTTTCTTTTTTGTTACGAGTGGTGAATATTTGCTGAGAGCGAAGTTTGAAAATGACAAATTTTCGGTTTTTCTTGTGTAACGAGTTAATAATTTATTAAAAGTGGTATATATATATATATATATATATATATATATATATATATATATATATATATATATATATATATATATATATATATATATATATATATATATATTGTTTGATTTTCTAAAGGATTTGCAAAATATGTTTTGTGGTAAAAAGAGCTTGTTTTCTTTCCCCAATGTTTTCCAGGTGGATTGATCCCACACTCGCTAACTGGTCGGCTTTGCTAATTAGCGTTGAAAGAAGAATATGTTGAAGATGTGGACTGTATGTGGACTGTATTTAGGTGCACTGGATTCCAGAAGATTTCAATAATACACTTCTTTATATTTATATATGTTGTATGGTTACTATATACACTTTGAACTTAACATTTATTTACAATTTGCGGTTTTACACTTGATTTAATGGGTTACTCAGGAGATTTCACAATCTTATTAGCTACTTGCTATTGCATTTAACTGCGCGTATACTTTCTAATTTCGAAGAAAACACTGACTTTTCACTGTAATACTGTACGAACGGAATTTCTGTAGGAAGATTGAAGCTTGAACTGAAGTGGCGTAATCACACTAGCGATGTTTAGGTAGAAGATCGGGATCTTAGAAGTCCCAAAAAGCGATGAAGATGAGATTCGTTGTAGAACTGCACTGTAGAATTGAACTGGCTTAAACACACGAACGATGTTAAAGGGCAAGATTTGGAACTCAGCGTTCCAAGGAGCGAAGATGAGATCTGGCGTAGAACTGTAGCACTGAACTGGCTTAAACAGGCGAGCGGTGTTTAAGTAGAAAATTGGAACCTCGAAATCCCAAGAATTTAAGAAGAGGTGATCGAACGTAGAACTGACTTGTACCTTGCGAAAGGCTTGCTTTTATCGAAATTTCGCGTAACGATAGGTGACGTAGTTGAAGAATGGCCAACTAGGTAGAACCATTATTCCTAGTGAAGAAAATCCACTGGGTGCATCTAACTAAAGAATATGCCAAAGACAGCTCAAGCTATTTACCATAAAGAACCTAACGGCATATAAGTATTCTTTGTATGGCATTGTTCATGCGTAAACCTAATGCGATACAGACGTCTAGAGGATAAAGATTACCAGCAAATTGGAGAAGATTGTGAAAGCCAGAGATAAATAATTTCAGGTAGAAACTTAAATGATAGTGCAACCGAATGAAAGTAAAGAGACAGGGTCGTACCAATTTGTTTTTCCAACATGTTTAAGATCTTCGATTGGGTTAAAAGGAACATGAAAGGAACAACGTGTATAGCTAGAGAAGATCTTTTTCCTCAACTTACGACATGTTTTACAGATAAGCGCACACATTTGATTATGTAACAGAGAATCCAAATGAAACGCAATGTTCTAACCGAACAATAGGACTGCTAACATACCCCAGTTGGGTAAATAGAAAGTAGCGTTACTTGTGCAAATTGTGACTTCTAAAACTTGTTTTAATCCAAGTTTCAAGAAACAAGAAAGCCATTTTTCTTAAAGGTTGGCCTTTTACATTTGCGAGATGTCATGTCAGAATTAACAAATTTTGACATAGAAGATCTTATATAAAATAGCTTACAATAATATTTTCAATATGTGCCATTTTCTAGTTTGATACAGACATTTATTACAAGTAAATACAGACTTAGGGGCTTAAACAACATGCTTGACATATTTGCTACTCAAAAAAAGAAAGGAAAAAGAAAATTAAGCTAAGATGAGGCATTATTCATAAATGCTCACGGTTTCGTTTAATTAAAAATATATTTAAGCTATAACTGCAAGTTTTTGAACGACATATTAATTTGTAGCCCAAATCACACTATTGTAAAACTCCTAAAATATTATACAAACTTGTAGTTGCCTAAAAAAAAAAATCTCCACATAGCCAAAGAAAGGTATATATTGTTAAGACTGGTTATCAGTTTATTGGAACGTTTAAAAGCAGTAAAAACACAAAATTTGTTTTAGGTAGTTACGTTTTGGTGGCCATTAAATTAAAATTCACGTCAATTCAAAATCGCTCACCAGAAGGTTTGGACATAAGGACGACCCACGAATTAGAAGTTAACAGTAAACTTCTTTTTCTAGATTCACTAGTTATTAAAAATAACTATTCCCTTGAATTAGATGTCCAGGGGAAGAAAACTACCACTCTAAGTTACATTCCAAATGACTCACATCATATGTTTGCACAAAGACGGGCGGTTTAAATTTCTTAGTAGATAGCTTAGTAAAATTTCCCTTAACTAAAAGTATGTGTAGTATCGAATTAGAGTACATTAAAAAAGTGGCCAAATATAACGGATATTCGGGTTGCTTTGTGGAAAAATTAATTAATAGACACAGAACAAATAAAATGTTAGCGGAATGCACAACATTCAGAAAAGATGAAATAGGAAAAAAATTGTTTCCCTACATTTTGCACCGCGTATCACAAGGGGTCTCCAGGGCATTTTTAAGACTGCTGCAGATAACTTTCTCGACAAAAAATAATTTAAGTAATTTGTTAGGTAATGCGAGAGTTAAATACAAAGCCACTGAAATATCGGGTATATATGAGATACGTTGTAAAGATTGTAATCTTAAATACGATGGGTAGACTAAGAGGACCACTGAGACTATATTTCGTGAACATCTGGCACAGCTGGGATACAGCAGTGTGAAAAAGTCATGCGTGGCATGTTTACGATAATAATCACGAAATTGATAAAGAAGATCTGAAACTTATCAAAAATGTTAGACGGCCAGCAGAACTTGATGCGTACGAAAGTATTTATATTTCTACGGGCAATAAAAAACAAAAGCTCCTTAGGACGAGCACAACCACTGGTTTACAGTACTTTGTTTGCGCTCTGTCTTTAATACAGCTTAACATTCCGAAATCTTTCAGGTAAGGTTATAAAGGAAATTAAAAAGCTCGTTCGGCAATTAAAATACAATATACTGAAGAATATGCCTGCGATTTAGTCTCCGTCTCGGTATCGGTGTTTACCTAAGATTCAGTATAAAAGGTGATGTTAGTAGTAGAGTAGTTAGAATTATATTTAATTTTCCGGGGTATGGGCTTCTTATTTCCTTTAGATTGCATGGAGGTGTGTGCGCATACGTCCGTAACAATCTACCCTGCACCAGACTCCCCAATTTGAAAGCTGGAAGAAAAGACATACTTTGGATAAAACTCTCTCTCAGCACTGCAACAAAATTCATCTGTTGCATTTACCGGTCACCTTTTGACAAAAACTTTGTCCAGCTGTTCGACTACCTTTCTGAAAAAACCGACCATCTGATTTATGAATATCCTTCCTCTGAGATCACTATTCTTGGTGACTTCAATGTCCATAATAAGGAATGGCTAGGATCTTCAAAAACCGATCCACAAGGGAGAGCAACGGAGGCCTTTTCAGTCAGCAATTCTCTAGCCAGTATGATTCAGCAACCTACTTACTTTCCTCGAATCCCAACACACAGCTCGAACCCCCGGACTCTCCTTTTTACTACAAAACCTTAATGCTATAAGTCATCAGTCACCGCCCCCCTTGGTGGCTCAGACCACGGCATGGTCACTGCTTCCTGCGCAGTAGAACCAGAGGTCACACAGTCATCACACCCACGTATCGTTTGTCACTACAACTCCGCGAACTGGGACGAAATGCCGGATTACTTTTCCTCATTTCCATGGTCGTCTGTCTGCTTCTCTCATCCTAACTCCTCTGATATCTCACAAAACATCACCAAAACCATCCACGCTGGAATGGCATTATTTATTCCACGTACACAGAAAACCTTTTCAGCCACTGAAAAACCCCGGTTCTCTAAATCATGTGACAAGGCTTGACAAGGCCAAAGCTCACAAAACGCTTCTACACAATCCCAGTCAAGAAAACCGCCAAGCATTTAACGACGCAAGAAACCGCTATGTCCGCATTCTTTCTGCGGCAAAAAACTCGTTTAATAACCACATCAAAAACAAAGTCCTTTTAAGCTCCAACGTCAGAAAACCTACTGAGAATAATTTCAGCAAGAGCATGTTCCCACCTCTTGTCTCAGGGGATGAAATTGTTTCTACCGCCCTGGGCAAGACTGTTTTTGCCTCGTTGTTCGCCGGCAATTCTACTCTCAACCCACCTCCAAACATTCAACCACCAACAGTCCCCAATGTCGCGCATAAAATGACGGATATCATTTTCAAAACTAAAAAGGTACGAAGGATGCTCTCTTCTCTTAATACCAGGAAGTCCTCTGGCCTTGACGAGATCCCAACAATTGTTCTCAAAAAATGCGCACCAAAACATGCTCCTGTCCTGACTCGTCTATTTCAGACATGTTACAATAGAGGCATATTCTCTTGTAACTGAAAAACTGCTCGAGTATAACGCGTCTTCAAGAAATGATCCAAAGCGCTTCCTAGCAACTACAGGCCTATGTATCTCCTTTCAGTCGTTTCTAAAGTGATGGAAAAGTATATGAACACCAAATTACTAAAATTTCGTGAAAAACACAATATAATCCACGACAGGCAATATGAATTCCGTCAGAGCAGATCAACTACCGACCTCCTTTCCTTTGTCACCCATTCTTGGAACAAGTCTATGGAACTATGAATCCCAGATTGTCGCTCTAGACATATCCAAAGCAGTCGACCAGGTCTGTCGCACAGCGCTGCTTAATAAACTTCCGGCCTTTGGCCCACCACCAAAACTATGTACCTGGACAGCAAATGTTTTTTCCAGCCAGAGCATTTCTGTTGTCGTGAATGGCCATTCCTCTAAACTGTAACCAATTAATGCATGAGTCACTCAAGGTTCAGCTTTAGCCCCTACTTTGTTCCTTCTCCACATCAATGACCTCATCTCTAGCACATCCAAACCAGTTCACAGTTACGCGGATGAAAGCACCCTCCACTTAAATACGCAATATTCTAAGCCTGTCTCTTGTACCCAGTTAGATGAGGATCGCAGGCTCATGGAGGGTTCTGTCTCTGTGGATCTCCAAAAAATATTAGACTCTGTGGATCTCCAAAAAATATTAGACTGGGGAAGTAGAAATCTTGTACAATTCAACTCCACCAAATCTCAGTCTTGCTTTCTGTCTCGTTAGAGATACACCAGCCCTAGACCCATCACAATGAATAACCAAGTTATGTTATGTCACATCAATTGCAGAAACGGCTGCTAACAAATTCGGTTTCCTCTTCCGGGCTCGCAAATACTTTTTACCGGCTAATTTCTATACTTTATATACTCCGCAAATAAGGACCAAACCTCGAATACTGCTCTCACATCTGGGGTGCCGCTGCCGCTTCTACACTCGCTATCCAAGACTCCATTTAGAAGAGAGCTATACGTCTCATTGGTGACCCTACCCTCACCCAAAGGCTACCATCCTTTGCCCACCGACGTGCCGTTGGTTACCTCTCTCTCTCTCTCTCTCTCTCTCTCTCTATTTTATAGATATCTACACGGGCACTGCTCAGAGAAGCTTTCTTCCATAGTTCTTCCACCTGCTGCCTCCAACAGATCTACTAGGGAAACAGAGCGACTGCACCCTTTTACGGTGCAGGTCACCTGACATAGATCATCTTGTTATGCCCGCTCTTTTATTTCGAGGACTTCCAAGTTGTGGAAATCCTTGCCGGCACATGTTTTTCCTTCTCCTCCGAACCTCCAAACCTTCAAGTCCAGAATTAACAAGTTACCTCTTTCCTCCTTGTCGACACTCACGGTTACGGTAGTATTTAGGCTGTGAGCTCTCGTGGTGTGTTGTTGAAATAAAAAAATCATTAAAATCTGCTGGAATCCAGTGTACTTAGAGTTAAATATACAGTTCACATCTTCAACATCTTCTTTAAGCGCTAATTAACAAAGCCGACTGATAAGCGAGGGTGGTATAAATCCACCTG